>VMDO01001040.1:74188-202418 GCA_007922755.1 Pedetes capensis
TCTCGGAAGCTAAGCAGGGTCGGGCCTGGTTAGTACCTGGATGGGAGACCGCCTGGGAACACCAGAAGCTGTAGGCTTGGGAGAAGGACCTGGCAACCCCCTCCCAAAAATCAATCTGCCATTGAAAACCCTATGAACAGCAGAGAAGCACTGACAATAGTGTTTCCCCTGTTGTACAGAGGGTCTCTATGAGTCGGATGCCGACTCTACAGCACCTAACAACAACAACAACAACAACATGAGAGAGCAGTCTCATTAGTACGTGATACCACACTTTAAAAAAATTTGGCACATGGTTAAACAGCCTTGTCACTTGACTTGCCTTCAGATGAATAATTTTTTTTTAAAAGTGGATATAATGGATTTTTGGAGTATGGTGAACATGAGTTTTCATTCTGAGTCTGCTACTAACTAGCCATGTGACCTTGGGGACGTTACTTTACCTCTTGGACTCAGTTTTCCACTGGATAAAATGGGAATAATATTTCAGAGAATGGTTAAATAAGGCAGTATACATGAAAACTCTTGGGATATAGGAATGCAATAAATGTTTGTTTTCACCCTTAAATAATGAGATTTACTTTTTTTTTTTTTTGCTTCCTCTGCTTTTTTTCTTTGTGATGCTGGAGATCAAACCCACAGCCTTGTGCATGTTAGGCATATACTCTGCTCCTAAGTTATATCCCTAAACTGAAGACTTGCTACTGATGAGAAAATTCAGAAGAGTATGACAGGCTCTAAAGGGAAGTTGTACCTTTTCCCAAGTAGGTGGATGCTTTTCAATTCTTTTTTTCATATGTTTATAACACTTTGATCTGTTCATCCTGCCTCCTGTGTTCATTCATTTTCTATCATTTCCTAAGGGAAGCTGTGCTGCAGAGGCTATCTTCCAGTCCCTTGGAGTAAGCCTCTTTGCAGGAGAGCTAATCCGAGCATTCTTACAATGCTTGCTGCTTGTTTGTGTATTCCTGGGGACTTTTCTCTGGGGCATCAGCTGGTACTTAGATCATGCTCCATAGCACAGGCATCTCAAAGTCCTAGATTTGGTGTCAATTTGGAGACTTGTTCTTGTGGAGCTAATCTTTTTTTTTTTTTTTTTTTTTTTTCCTGAGTGAGGATGAATACTTTATCCTTCTCTGAGTTGGCCTTAAGCTGCAAGCTTTAGTTTCCTGCAGCAGAGAGCTTCATATTTTAATTATACGTGGTCTGAAGAGGGAATATCCTGCCCTTTTTTCTTCATTTTCTTTCCCTGAGGATTTCATTGCTGAGTAGGGGAAGAAAATAGCCTGTTGCCATTCAGTTGAGGCTTTGGGTAATCCCTGATTCCTCCTATCAACAATAACTGAGTTTGTCTTTAGGACAAAAACCTTGTAAAAGACTCAAACTGCTCAGGCACATGTGAAGACCCTCATGGAATCTTCCCAACTTGTGAAGGTTTTGCACCTGGCATCCTCACTTGTGCAATTTTCTACCCTGGAGGTAGGAAGAATCCAGTAGCTACAGAACTGTGTTCAACCCAGAGTTGTAGTCCCTTCAGGTTCTATCAGGCAGCTCATAGACAAAGGTATGGTGTGTTGACTGGCCAGTAGAATCTGCTGTCATCTTCATCGTTTTTTAGCATGGGCAACATAAAAAGACCTCACCTTAAAAAAAAAAAAAAAAAAAAAGCTTTGTGTAATCAGGGTTTAAACCTAGATTTGACTCTCAAAATTTGTTCCACTGTATTGTATACCCCCTGCCCCAATGAATGCTCCTTTATCCCCACTTCATGAGTTTGCAGTTATCAGCAGGACATTCTCCCATTCCACGCACTTTTCTTAAGGCCCTACAACTTGCCAGGCCCCCTGGAAGATATTGGGGAAGTGAAGAATAATTGAGGAGCTCACTGAATTTTTCAAGAATGGAAATGCCTTAGGGCTAGTGCAGTTGTCACCCTTTCCTGTTTGGGCATCATTGTGAGATGGCTGGTTGTAGCTAAGGGCCATCATGGAAAGGATTAAGCTACTTGGCCTTTAAGGGGGTCAAAGCTGTGAAAATTTTCCCTATCAGTTCCATTTTTAACCTGCTCAGCTGTTTGTAATCACTGAGCATGTTGCCTACAGGGTATAACCACAAAGGTGTAGCAGGTTTTGTAAACTCCTTAGCTTTTAGATGTCTGTAAATGATATTTCTGCTTTGCGTATTGATATTCCTAATAACTCAAAGGCCTGCAGCCATAGCCCTGTGGAATCCGATCCCGGCAGATCTCGGAAGCTGAGCAGGGCCGGGCCTGGTTAGTACCTGGATGGGAGACCACCTGGGAACACCAGGTGCTGCAGGCTTGGGAGAAGGACCTGGCAACCCCCTCCCAAAAATCAATCTGCCATTGAAAACCCTATGCACAGCAGAGAAGCACTGACAATAGTGTTTCCCCTGTTGTACAGAGGGTCGCTATGAGTCGGATACTGACTCGACGGCACCTAACAACAACAACAACAACAATAACTCAAAGAGGCTACAGCTGTATCACTGTGGCATCCGATCCTGTCAGATATTGGAAGCTAAGCAGGTTAGTGCTTGGATGGGAGACCACCTGGGAACACCAAGTGCTATAGGCTTGGGAGGAGGACCTGGAAACCCACTCCCAAAATAATCAGCCATTGAAAACCCTATAAATAGCAGAGAAACACTGACAATAGTGTTTCGCCTGTTTTATGTAGGGTTGCTATGAGTTGGACACCGACTTGATGGCACCTAACAACAATAACTCAAAGTAGGAGTTGTTTGTTCCCTTCTGAAGTTATTCCAGATTGTTTTCTTCAAAGTCTAATACTGTTAAGAGAGTGGAAGAAGAAATGAAATGAAGGTGGAGGTGGGAAAGATGATTTCTCTCTGGACTCCCCCAAAGAGGCTTGAATTGCCCTTATTATTTTTCTTTCTCATATTGTAAGTTTATTCTGAATCCAATTAAATTGTGTTCAGTGTGGCTCAATTCTTTACAAATACAATTCTGGAATATATGTTAGAACAGTTTAACCAATTTAATGCTTCTTCCTTAATCATACTGAATACACATCAGTTTATGCAGAAGGCAGTTTTGACATGGTTCACCAGGGTTTGAAGTGTGGAGAAGGGCCGTACTCTGCACTATGGACTTCCTGCCTACAGTGCCACTGTGGAGCTCGCTCTCTAGGTTGAATGGAACAAAATCTGTCACCAGAGTTATAATTGCATTACAGGGTTTCTCCAAGGTATTAGTGTTCTAACATTTACAAAAACAAAACAATGAAAGTGGACACTTGACAATTATAGCACTTCCCCCACTCCAGTGTGGGCCTTTAATGTCTATATTTTCTTCCAAACCTTGACTTTTTTTTCCAGTTGAACTCAAGGTCTCATACATGCCAGGCAAGTGCTCTACCACTCCGCCGTGTCCCTAACCCCTTGTTTATCTTTTCTTTTGAGACAGCATCTCCCTAATTTGAGCAGGCTGCCTCTGGCCTCAAACTGCCTCAGCCTCCTGAGTTGCTGGGATTACAGGTGTGCAATATAGCAACTGATCTACACCTTAAACTTTTGAGGTGTTTCATTAACCATCTGCTTCTCTGGTGCCTCTTGAGCCTTCCGTTTTCACAGCTGAGTCTACTCTTTTGGCCTAATTGTTCCTAGACTGGATGTTGGAATCTTAGGGTAGTGTCTGATATTTAGCCCATATCACATTTCACATCCACAAAAAATGGGAAGGGGTATGTTTTGAGGTCAACTCACTGGCCATGTTGTGACTGAGGATGTTTGTGATTATACCTTTTAATTACCACTTATTATCATCACAGGCAGAGGAGTATCACAGCAGTTGGTGAACTCATCTCCACATCTAGCTGCTTCTCTCTCTGCAAGTAGTCTTCCCGTTCTGCCTTGTGAGGGGAAAGAGGTCTAGAAACTGGAAGAAGATTCTGAGATGCATCCAAAAGGTCTGGTGAGGAAGGCTGATGCCAGTGAACTTTTAAATGGGCTTTTCCTCCTTCCTTCCTTCATTCCTTTGTTCCTTCCTTCTTTCCTTTTCCTCTTCCCTCTCCTCTCCTCTCCTTGACAGGGTTTCAGTATGTACCTCAGGCTAGCCTACAACTCATGATCCTCCTGCCTCAGTTACTGATATTGTATGTGTGTGCCATCATGCCTAACTTAAATGGACATTTCACCTCTAGGGATAGACTCCTGCTTAAATGCCTCTAATTTCTGTGAGGCTCCCATGGGGCCAGCAGCTATGTGGTATGATCGAAAACTATGGTGAATGTTTAAATTAAAAATTATTACAATGAAAGACATTCATCCTCCAGTATGACAATGCTCCATGTTACACTTTGCTTCTGGTACAGTAATTTCTGTGAAATAAAACCATTACAGTGTGTCCTCATCCATCTTATTCACTGGATCTGGCACCATGCAGCTTCTGGCTCTTCTCCAAAGTCAAAATGACTGCAAAAGGTAAACGTTTTGAATCAATTCAGGACATTGAGGGAGCCACAGCAGTGCAACTAAAGACACTCATGAAAGGATTTCCAGAACTGCTTCAGAAATTGGCAAGAATGCTGGGCACGGTGGCGCACGCCTGTAATCCCAGCGGCTCGGGCTATTTGGTCAAATGAAGTACTCACTTTTGGTCAACTGAAGTACTCAACTTCTGTCACTACTGACTGGGGGTCTCTAACTCAGATGTTTTCACGGCCAGGGAGGGAACAGTCATTGTGAAGCTAGAGGGAGTGATGAACCTGTGTCAAACTGGAGTGTTCAAGGGCTCCACAAGGGGCAGCTGCTACTCAGCTGTCATTGTCTTGGGTGAACATGGCTCTAGTGGCCTCATTATCTCTTATTATAAGAGAAGTTGAAACCCAGATTTTTTGTGCAATCTCCAGGAACTACCAAAGCACATCTGTGGTCCAGATTTGACATATATGCTACTTATTTGTAACCTTTGGGTAGAAGCTAGAATTTCATATATTTAAGTTCCCTGTAGAAGAATATGTTGTTGTTGTTGTTGTTAGGTGCCGTTGAGTCGGCATCCGACTCATAGAGACCCTCTGTACAACAGGGGAAACACTATTGTCAGTGCTTCTCTGCTGTTCATAGGGTTTTCAATGGCAGATTGATTTTTGGGAGGGGGTTGCCAGGTCCTTCTCCCAAGCCTGCAGCTTCTGGTGTTCCCAGGCAGTCTCCCATCCAGGTACTAACCAGGCCCGGCCCTGCTTAGCTTCCGAGATCTGCCGGGATTGGATTCCACAGGGCTATGGCTGCAGGCCTTTGAGAATAAAGGAAGCAGAGGGCATAACCTGAATGCTTTTGGGGGAGTTTTGTTGAAGACTTGGCTCTGGTTGAGCATGTTTTATAGTTTTCTATAGGTGGTGAGCCAGTCTCTTGGGCTGGATTCTGTGGAACATCATTTGAGTTCTGTGCTTCATTCTCCCTTGTATTCTGATTTCTTTGAGCTATGAAAATCAGCTTTTGTCCCTAGAAAGATAGTGACCCTAAGGCTGTTGTGAGTTTTGCCCTTTTCCCCAATCTCTGCTGAGGCATGTTTGATAGTTATTTGTGCTTCTAGCTGCTTGGAATGGCCTGGTGGTCAGGTTCATACAGCATAAGGTCCCAGAGACTGCTACTATTAATGACATCCCTGAGAAGGAGGTGAGTGAACAAGTACAACTGAAAGGGAAATATATTGTACAAAATCATTGTCTAAATGTGGCCAGCCAAAGGGCAAAACAGTATAATACTCAGAAGGGAAATCCATGGAACCTTTTGCAGGGTGATATCTTATCTCCTGGCTGTCTCATTCCTTTTGTAGTCCTTAAGTGCCCCTGATAGTGCTAGTTTGCTTGGCCTTACCTTTTAGGAATGAGAGTGTTACTGCCAATAGGATCTTCAACTGAGGCAGAAACTAGCCAATTGGAATATGTATGGAGGAATACATGAGAAACAGGGTGCTTCTCTTGAGGGGTCTGGGAGGGCGAAGAATGAGGGAGAAGGGAGACTTGACTTTTTGTCTTTTCTGGGGGCGGTACTAGGGTGTTGAACCCAGGGCTTCCCACATGCTAGGCAAGTGCTCTACCACTGAGAGGCACCCCAGCCTCTTTCTCATTTTTTAATTTTGAGGCAGGGATCTCACTAAGTTATGAAAGCTGCCTCTACCCTTGAACCTGCCTTCTTGCTACCCCAGCCTCCTGAGTTGCTGGGATTACAGGTGTGCTACAGTGGTGCCCAACTGAGACTGACTTTTCATTGTAGATCTTTGTGTACCTTTTCGAATTTGGACTGTGCATATGCATTATTATCATTATCATTGTTATTATCATCATTATTATTGCTGGGGACCGAATACAAGACATACACTTGACCACTAAGCTATACCCCATCCCTCACTTTATTTTAAAATGTGCCTGTGCAGACCTGTGTGTGGTTTCTTCATCAGTTTTCACTGTGTCTTTGTTTTATTCTTGAGCTGTGAGTTTCTGTGCAAATGCCTGGACCCAGTTTCAATGGACTGCCTCTCAGAGATGATAGCTTTGCCTCTCTACTCCCCAGAAGTGTCATCTGCAGGTCTTGGGTATAACAGGCCTAAAGTATGTTCAGTATTTTGCTGTTTTCAAATTTTACTGTTTGCAAAGGGCTTTCAAATACACTATTTTATCTGATCCTTACAGCATCCCTGTTTTATGGTGGTAAAAATTGAGCTCTGGAGAGTCTGGATGACTCGGGATTATACAGCTAGCTTGGGTAGGGCTATGACATCCAGGTAGCTTCACTTCATATTCATGCCCCTTGCTTTTAGTTCTTGTGGGAGGTAGATAGTCCTCTCCCTGGAATTCTCTTACATTGCTGGGTTTCCAAAACTGTTTCAGTTAGGGCAGGAGTGGAGTTCTGGTGTTGCCTCTTTCTTGTTTTTGTTTGCACTTTCCCCGCTTTAGGACCCTCAATTACATAGGCTGCTGGCAAAAAGGAATCAGTAGTAGGTTTCTCCATTTTCTGGATGGGGTTTAGACTAAGGCTGCATTGGAGCGATATTTTTTAGGGGAGTTTGAATGGACAGTCTGTTTTTCTATTCTTTGCTGAGAATTATTATGCAGAGGGCTTTGTTTCTAGGTTACAAATCTTTTTAGCAAAGAAGTAAGTGTGGAATAGTATTGGAAGGACTCATGTAGTCCTTGGGTATAATTTAATGCTCCACATCCCAGAGAGAGTAAACATTGTAAAGTGTGCAAGATGGATTTGGATTAATATCCTGACAACATATGGCTTGGCATGTAGGGCATTCCTTGGAGACTATCCTCACCATACATAGCCTGCCTTTGCCGGGTGGCCCCTTCACACAGGTCTTCCCAGCAGCTATTGTGCACCTGGGTGAATCATCAGCTTTCTTAAGCTTAAAAAACAAATCCAATTTTAACTCATGAAAGTTCTCATACAGAAGACAGAATAAACATCCCTGAGAGACAGTGTTTTACTTAGCTTCCTCTGAGTATGTCCAGGGTATTCACCTCCATTAGGAACACTGGCTGATCCTTGTTCCCAGTCTCTTGAGAATACTACATTGTAAATTACCCTGCCCTTCATAGATCTGCGTCTCCTGAGATCAAGGGTGTGAAGGTCTCCAGAAACTCCAAGGAGGCAGTGATCACGATGGAGGGAAGGCTCATTTGCCTCCAAGGACCAAGCATAAATACTTGGCTTGTTACCTTTGCTATTTCCAGTTGAATCAGAGTTTAAAGCTTTCAGAGATAATTCTGTGCATTCCTGACACAGCCAGGAGAGGGCGAGGCTCCCTTGCAATCTTAGAAAAGAACTTGGGGGCATGTAGAGGTTATTCTCAGGTTCTTTCGTTACTGAGCCCTGACCTGTGTTGTGCCAAAGAAGAGTTGTGGAGAGAGCTACCACCTGATGGCTTAGTCAGGGCCTCCTAAGTGGACAGCGTTGCAGGCCTGAAAACTCAGATGGTTCACCCAGGTTTAAGTTCCATGGAGCTTTCTCAGGCATGTGAAATTCATAAGAGCTCATCAAATCATAATTCCAATTCACTAATCAACTCCAAGAACATGACTGTCAAATTGATTTATGTGGATGGGTAAGCATATTCTCTCCTTTGTAGGAAAGTTTAGCTGGGAAGCTTGCTTACTTCTGGAGGAAATCAAGGCAAAGTATGGTGGAAAGCTTTTGGGTCATAGCATCAGATATACCGAGATTTAAAACATGTACCAGCTGTGAGACTTCAGAAGCCTCTTTAACATTTGTTCCTATTTCCTCATCAGTAACCCACCCCCTTAGAGTTTTCAGATATATATGGGACATAGTAAGCACTCAATACATGTGTTGGCCCACTTGTTCCCCTTTTTTTTCTTCCCTTTCCTCTTCTTTCCTCCCTACATTGTCCTTCGAGGGCTGTATCTGTGATGTGAACAGAGTACCCTTGTCAGTCTGTTGGGACACCAGCTATTAAAGATATTTATTTTATTCTCTAAGTTCTCCTTTATGTATTCTTTTCAGACTATGAGCCTTTTGTTACCTGAGGTAACAGATTTTAGCTCTTGTCAGTCAGTTCTAACTCAAGATTCTTTCTGGTTACCATTTTTGTTGTTGTTGTTAGGTGCCGTCGAGTCGTATCCGACTCATAGCGACCCTCATAGGGTTTTCAATGGCAGATTGTTTCAGGATTGCCTTGGGAGTGGATTGCCAGGCCCTTCTCCCATTTTTGCAGTGCTGGGAATCGAACTCGGGACCTCAGAGACTGCAGAGTGGCGCTCTACCAACTGAGCTAAATCCCAGCCCAGTTACCATTTAATCTATGGTTATTTATGTGCCATGTCCTGTTTGGCCATAGGAATCTAGCGGTGAAACAGATACGGTCTCTGCCCTCGGTAACACCTCTCCAAATGCCCTCCTAAGATGGATTACTTCTGATAGTCTTGTTCATTCTGCATTGCTTCATATTAATTTTCTTAGAGTGCAGTCTTCTCCCTAGACCTAGGGGACAATACCTTGTTGTGTTGTATGGGCCTTGCCTGCTGGCTTGCCTGCTCCCAAGGGATGAGAGCAACATGCGGATGCCAGCGCCAAAGGAGAAAGCCCCAAGGTCTACTACTGCCTTGGCCACACATATCCCAAAGAATCTGTGCTTGACACTTCCGAATGTTCCTTTTGTCCTTGTACATAGATTATAGTGTTCACTGTAATTTAAATGCAAACAACCTTCCACCCACTCTCTGAAAAATCCAAACCAAAAACCCTATGTATTACAGGGTGGGGAACAAAGCAGACCAGCCCTGGTCTCCTGGCAGGGGTTATTAAATCATATGTGTTTTTAATGTAGTCTTCCTATGGGTTGCTGTTACTCTAAAAGGACTAATGTGTACTTCAGGCATATTGCTATTCTGGAGTATAGAATCATATCTTTCTCACCTTGTTTGTCATAGTGTGACAGGTAGATTCAAGAGCTTTGGCTGACAGCCTTCCTGACTTGATTTTTTTCTTTTGGCTCAACTTCATCCTGGCCTGTGGTAGGCCCTGCCTAAAGAAGGCTCTGCAGTCAGGATGATTTCTCATATTCAAAATAGGGGCCTGAAGATAACCTTCTGTTCCTCCCTCCTCTGTCTATTGCCAATTTTGATGGCAGTTGCCAAAAAATGTGTGTGGGAAAGCAGGCAGAGTTCCTCTCTGGGAACCATTTATTTGAGAACTCTCAGTGGAGAAATGCATTTCATCTCCTCCTCCTCTTGTGGTGGTGTGTAACATGGTGATTTGGTACTGCTTGTCTTTCTGCATACTAATACTTATATATGACTCCTCCAGCCCTGTTGGGGTTTTCAACAATAACCTGTTTGATGGTAGATGTTTTCCCCAAATTTCCTGGGAGGGTGGGGGACCCAGTTGAGCCTGTTTCTGGTGGTGTGACCATCGAAGACATGGTGGGTCAGCCCAGATGAACTGTTGCTGCTGGGCTTTTGCTGTAGTTGGATTTAGTATTAAGAGTCATACTAGAGGCTTGGTTGGAAAGGAGAAAGCACTGCATAATTAGTGCTTATGTACCAGTTAAAGCTATCAGCCAACAGATGTCAAGTGCAGGAAAAAAGTACAATAATGTTATTATAATGGCATAATAGTTATTACCATAATCAGCTGGCATAGCTTTTGATAAGAGGCAAATTCTGAAATGAGTGCAGGGGGATGGGTTAACCTTGAACTACAACACAATGAATGGGTGCTTTTCCTTGCAGGAGATGCTTTATAGATGCTGATGACTCAGGTATGGAGTTGCTGTCCTGTCTGGGTAGCTAAAGGAGCTTTAGAGACTTCAGCTAGGCTTGCATGTTCTGTAGGTACTTTCTTTATGATGATTGTGATGGAGTATGTTATCCTTTGGGTTAAGGTGCTACAGGATTACCATCCTAGTACCTAGCAGCAATGGCTTCTGGGAAAGGTAGAGATGCTATTCCTTTAGGGTCATCTGGAATTTTCAGGAAATGCAGCCAATTGCTGCAGATGATGAGCTCTGCTCCCTGTGGTGAACTATGTTCTGTTCCTAGGAAGTGTGAATGCGTGTCAGTTTTGTCTTTACCAATTGTGGTGAGCTGTGTGTACAGAAGATAGGCTTTCCTTTCCCAGACAGCTTGCTAGGAGCTGCATTCCTGATTCTGGTTAGGAAAGTGGTAATACAGGACCTACAAGGCAGCGTTTGGATAGGGGAACAGAATTTTTGGATTCAGGTGGACCTAAGTTTGACTCTTGCCCTTGCCATTTGATCGGTGTTGGATAGGTTGTTTAACCTCACACAGCATCAGTTGTGTGTATGGGTTCATATTTTTTATTAATAATCCTGTCTATAAAGTGAATGACACTACGGTTAGCACTACATGGTGCTTAGTGAATACTTCTGCCTTACTTCCTCCCACCCCTACCACTGTCTCTAAACATTAGAAGGGCAGAGAGAAGGTCCTCCTGTTTCTGTAGGGGGGAGTTTTGGCCTCAGAACTTTATATGTCCTTCTTCAGGCAGTGATATTCTATGAACCGTGATCTGTAGACTCCTCTGAAGCTGCTTCATCAGGGAAGACCTTCATATTTAATGTTTAGGTGTATCTATCTCTGCCTTATCCAAGAAGTAAAAGAGAGGGTTTAAAGTCCCTTCAGGGAGCGGTATACTAACTTTTGTCTCAGACATCTTGTAGCCTTTTCACCCTACCCTTTTTCCTTTGGGTAGGTCACTTGGAGGCACTGCCTACCCTGAATATCACTCATTTCTTACATGGGCTGCTGGTTGTTTGGCTCTGTCTTTACTGGGTAAAGGCTTTTGTGTTTCTGCCTAGGCTTTGCTGTGGACTTTTATTTTGGAAGCCTGGAGCACTCAGACAAGGTTGATAACTTTTTGGACTATTTTTGGCAGGAGGCCAGCTTGTCACTATGGCTACCACCTAAGGAAGAATGGCAGGACATCAAAGGTAACTTCTGAAAGAAATTTGGGAAAGAGAAAGGGGGAGGGGAAAGAATAGTGTGGGTTAAGGTCACACAGGGAGAACAGATTCTCTGAGTAGATCATTTTGATATGGATAGAGCTTCATTTCCTTTCTCTCTGAAATTTTGTTTTTTTAACAAATGTATATTGAACAAATGTTACATTCCAGTCACTGGGAGGTCTGGAGGTACAATCATGACCAAGTCAGATACAGTTCCTGCTTGGAGCATACTGGTGAATGTAAGCATTAATTGGATTATAATCACACACAAATATAAAATTACAATTATAATGACCATATTAACAGAAAGGAATGTAGTACCATCAGCACATTTAACAGGGATTTGACATGGTTCTGGAGCTAAGGGGATATAAGGAAAGGCTCTATGAGAAGGTGATGTTTGAGTTAAATTTTGAAGACCAAACAAGTATTTTTTAAGCAAAGTGAGATGAGGTTGAAGAGTATTTCAGGCGGAGGGTCTTGCTTTTGCAAAAGCTTCAGGGGCTGGGTGGTTGTGGAGGGTTCTATGAGGAACTGAAATTGTGGATAGAGCACAGAGAATGAGAGGAGATGGGTTACCAGATGAGGTTGGAGGGATTGGCAAGGGCAGGCTGGTCAACCATGGCAAGGCACTTTGTATTTACCTGAAGGGCAGGGATGCCTTTGGAAGGTGGTTGATGATTGGATTTGCTGTGTGAACAGATCACTGTGTTGGACAGTACATTGGGTGGGCTTTGGTGAGGGGTGAGAATGAATATGAGAACAGGAACATTACTGTAATAGGTTACTTGTTTTCCTTCAGTCAGCTAAGTGGTCTTTAGGCTGACCCTTTGAAAGTGGTAGTTTTTGGACTGCTAAGGGAAGGGTTAGGGGTCCAGGGAAGGAGGAGAGAAGGGAAGATAAGGTAATTGGGAGGTTGGGAATGATTAAAACATGATATATACATGTATGGAAATGTCACAATGAAGCCCATTAAAACATACAATTAATATGCATTAATAAATATAAAATAATTATGAAAAGGAATAGGAAAAAAAGTGGCACCTTTTCCCTCCTAATTGAAGTCCTCTTTCAGTGTTCATAGTCAGTGTATTATTAGGGCCACCTGGCCACTCAGCAGACGTGGTGGCCTAGACTCCCAGCATTTGGTATCATTCCACCTGCCTAGAAAAGGGACTGGAGGTTTCAGGCTTGTCACTTATTAACTTAACCTGACAGCTACAGAGTCCTTTGTAACCTGCTGTGTTGCCATCCCTCTGTTGGCTGTCATTACTGGGTTGGAGCTATCCCTTTCATCTTGGACCTCTTTAGCCATCGACACTAGGAACAACATGAGATGCAATGTGCCAAGTTTAGCAAAGCCAGCACCTGCAGTTTATATGACATTTGATTCTGGTTGGTATAGGTGTACACGTGTTACCTCTTGGCAGCATCCAGAGCCTGGAGGGCCAGAAATGAACTGGAGTTGTTGTTTCTACTGTATATCCAGGGAAACTGAGGTTCAAGAGGGGACTGTGGTACAAGTAAAACTGAGTCAGAGTGACATGCTGCCAAACCAATTGTTAAGTGCATGGTGGGCAACTTCAGATCTCAGGGCAGAACCTTTATCAGTGGTACTGTGACCCTTCCCACTGCCCCTTTCACTTACTCAAGTAAGTGCTGCAGAGGTTAGGAGCATGGCCCTTGGAATTTGGCTGACTTTAGTTAGAATCTTAGCTTCACTACTTATAAGCTGTGTGATCTTCAACAAATTTCTTCACTTTCCCGATCCATTTTCTCTACTCTAAATGAGGAATAATGATAGTGTCATAGTCTGAATGTATGTGTGCCCCTCTTCCTGCTAAATTCTTATGTTGAAACCTAACCCGCAAAGTGATGATATTAAGAGGTAGGGCCTTGCTGTGCATGGTGGCACATGCCTGTATTGCCAATGATTTGGGAAGTGGTGGCAGGAGGATTGAGAGTTTGAGGCCAGAGGCAGCCTGCATGGCTTAGTGAAACTCTGACTCAATATAAAAAATTTAAACATGGGCTAAGAATGCATCCTGGGGCTGGGATTTAGCTCAGTTGGTAGAGCACTGCGCTGCAGTCTCTGAGGTCCCGAGTTCAATTCCCAGCACTGCAAAAATGGGAGAAGGGCCTGGCAATCCACTCCCAAGGTAATCCTGAAAAAACAGTCAGCCATTGAAAACTCTATGAGGGTCGCTATGAGTTGGATACTGACTCGATGGCACCTAACAACAACAACAAGAATGCATCCCAGTGGTAGAGTACTTACAAAGTATTCTTGGGGGTTCAGCCCCCAAGTACTGGAAAAAAATATATATATATATATAGGTAGAGCCTTTGGGAAGTGATTAGGTTATGAGGTCTCTGCCTTTCTGAATGGGATTAGTACCATTATGAAAGAGGCCTGAGGGAGCTTCTTGCACTGTCTATCATATAAGGATAAAGTATAAGATGTCATCTATGAAGCAGAGAATGCTCACCAGACACTGAATCTCTTGGCACTTTGATCTTTGGCCTCTTTGCTTCTAGAAGTATGAACAGTAAATTTATCTTGTTTAAAATTATCCAGTCTAGTTAGTTATAGCAGCCTTGTTGTTGTTGTTGTTAGGTGCCATTGAGTCGGTATCCAACTCATAGCTACCTCTGTACAACAGGGGAAACACTATCATCAATGCTTCTCTGCTGTTCATAGAGTTTTCAGTGGCAGATTGATTTTTAGGAGGGGGTTGCCAGGTCCTTCTCCCAAGCCTACAGCTTCTGGTGTTCCCAGGCGGTCTCCCATCCAGGTACTAACCAGGCCCGACCCTGCTTAGCTTCTGAGATCTGACGGGATCAGATGCCACAGGGCTATGGCTGCAGGCTATAGCAGCCTGGACAGACTTAAACAGAAATTGGTACCAGGAATTGAGGTGCTGCTACAACAAATACTTAAAAATGTGGCAGTAACTTTGGAACTGGGTAATGTGAAAAGGCTGGAAGAGTTTTGAGGTACGTTCCCATGAAAGGAGCCATAAGGGTGATTCTGTTGGGGATCAGAAGGAGAGGAGAGCTGTAGAGAGAATCTCAATCTTGGTGGAGATTACCTAAATGGTTGTGATCAGAAATACAGATGATGCGGCCATTCTGATGAGGTCCCAGATGGAAATAAACATATTTTTGGAACCTGGAACAAAGGCCATCCAATAAAGTGGTGAAGAACTTGGCTGAATTGTGTACATGTCCTAGTGCTTTCTGGAAGATAGAACTTCCAAGCAATGAAATAGAATACGGAGCAGAAAGAATTTCTAGGCAAAATGTTGAGAGTATAGCATGGCTTCTTCTGACTCCTTGTAGTAAAAAGAAGAGAGAAACAAATTAAAATTAGAATTTAGAATTAAAAGGGAAGCAGATTTGGAAAGATTTGGAAAATTCTTAGTCTGCCATGTTGTAGAGAAAGGATAAAATATGTTCAGGAGAGAACATCAAGGATGTGGCCAAGTCAACCTTTAATAAGGAGATCAGTGTGGCTAGAAGGAAGCCAGAAGATGTTCATCAAGATAATGAAAGAATGACTTTATAGGCATTTGTGAGATCTTTAGGGACTGTCCTGTCCATTACAGTCTCAGAATATCAAGAGATATGGGGCAGAACAATTTCAAGGCTATGCTCCCTATATTCTAGTGCAGCTTTCCTTGGACATCTCAGCTTGGGCTGTCCTTCCAAAAGGCACAGGTGTCATCCTTGCTGTGCCATGTCTAAGGAAGCACAGAGTGTATGACCTGTGTGGTCATGGTTCCCCTCACCCCTGTATTTTAAAAGATGTCCCAGAGAGCCTTGGGGCCTACGCAGAGAACTGCAGCAAAGATGGGGCCATCCCAGAGATCCTCCTCTTTGGCAATGTCCAGTAGGGACTTTGGAGGCAAGGCCACCCCTAGACCCCAGAAACATAGAGGCAATGGTGTGCATCTTCATCCTGGGAGAGTGGCAAGCACCAGACTCCAGCCTGTGAGAGCTATGATGTAGGCTAGCCTACAAAAGCTGTTCGTGTGGCATCACCCAGAGCCTTGGGGCGGGGGGGTGGGGTGGTCCATTGTGTCTGGAAGGCTGGACAAGAAGTCAAAGATTCTTCTCAAGCCTGAAGATTTAATGTTGTTTACTTGCTTGGGTTTTTGACTTACTATGGTATTATTTTTATGCTGTCATTTCTGTTCCATTGGACTGTACTTGTATGTCTGTCCTTATGCCACTTTTTTTTTTTTTTTTTTTTTTTTTTTTTTAAAGATACTGAGGGATGAACCCAGGGTCTGAGTGATACAGGGTCTTGCTAGGTTACACAGGCTGCCTCTGGCCTTGAACTTGTGGTCCTCCTACCTCTACTTCCCAAGTCTCTGGGATTACAGGTCTATGCCACCAGGCCTGGCTTCATACTTTTGTTTTGGAAATCAGAAAGTGTTCTGTCTTCTAATTATGTTCTTTTTAAGACTATTTTTGCTACTCAGAGTGCTTCGATATTCTATATGAATTTTAGGGTGGTTTTTTTCCATTATTGCAAAAAAAAAATCATTGGGATTTTGATAGGGATTGCACTAATGTATAAATTGGTTTGGGTAGTATTGACATCAATATTAAGTCTTCTAATCCCTGAACATGAGATGTGTTTCCATTTATTTATGTTTTCTCTAATTTATTTCAGCAATTCCTTATAGCTGTCATGGTTTAAGTCTCTTATTTCTCTGGTTAATTCCTAAGTATTCTTTTTGATGGTATTTTAGTGGAATTGCTTTCTTCATTGTTGTTATTGTTGTTAGGTGTCATCGAGTCGAGTCTGATTCATAGCGACCCTATGTACAGCAGTTCGAAACACTTCCTGATTTCTGTGCCAGGCACACGGTCTTATCTATGTTTAAACTCACTGTTGCAGACACTGTGTCAATCCATCTGGTGGAGGCTTTTCCTTTTTTTTTTTTTTTGTTGACCTGCAACTCTCCCAAACATGTCTGTCTGTCTTCAGGGATTGATCTCTCCTGACTACATGCCCGAAATATATAAGACACAGTCTAGCCATTCTTGCTTCCAAGGAGCACTCTGGTTGCCCTTCTTCTAGGACAGATCTGTTGGTTCTTTTGGCAGTCCATGGTATATTCAATAGATGTCTCCAGCACCATAATTCAAAAGCATCAATCTTCATTGTTAGTGTACAGAAATGCAACTGAGTTTTGTGTGTTGATTTTTTTTCCTGCAACTTTGCTGAATTTATTGTAGCCTTTTCTTTTTTTTTTGGTAGAATTTTTAGAAGTTCCTGCATATAAGATTCTGTCGTCTGTGAACAGAGATAAGTTTACTTATTTTCCAATTTGGATGTCTTTTATTTAATTTTCTTGCCTAATTTCCTGAGTAGGGCTTCTAATTCTATGTCATATAGAAGTGGTAAAGGTGAGCATTATTATTTTTTTCCTGATCTTAGGGAAAAAAACTTCCAGTCTTTCACCTTTAAGATGTTTGCCAGTGATGGCTTTACTTATGTTCAGGTAAGTTTCCTTCCAATTTTTTGAGTATTTTTCTCATGAAAAGTTGTAGAATTTTGTTGCATGCATTTTCTGCATCAGTTGAAATAAGCATTTCTCCCCTTCATTCTGTTAATGTGGTGTTTTACATTTATCAATTTTTTTGTATGTTGAACTATTCTTGCATTGTAAGAATAAATCACATTTGGCTATGGTGTATCCTTTTATTATGCTGCTAACTTGGTTTGTTGTTGTAGGTGCTGTCCAGTTGGTGTGGACAGTTAGGTGCTGTCCAGTATGGTGACTCATAGTGACCCTATGTACAACAGGCGAAACAGTATTATTAGTGCTTCTCTGCTATTCATAGGGTTTTCAGTGGCTGATTGTTTTTTGGGAGTGGGTTGCCAGGTCCTTCTCCCAAGCCTACAGCACCTGGTGTTCCCAGGCAGTCTCCCATCTGAGTACTAACCAGGCCCAACCCTAATTAGCTTTTGAGATCTGACAGGATTGGACGCCACAGTGGCATGGCTGCAAGCTAATTTAGTTTAGCTATTATTTAACTGAGGATTTTTGTATAAATGTTCATAAGGGATATAGTTTTATAGTTTTCTCATATGCTTTTGTCTGCCTTTGGTTTCTGGGTAATGCTGGCTTCATAGAATGAATTAAGGAGTGATCCTCCCTCTTCAGTTTTTGGGGAAAGTTTGAAAAAGATTGATGTTAGTTTTTCTTTAATTATTTGAAGAACTTACTGGTGAAGCCATTATGACCCAGGCCTTTTATTGTTGTTGTTGGGAGATTTTTTTTTTCTTTGACAAGGGGGCTGGTCTTGAACTCCTGAGCTTAAGGAATGCTCCAACTTCAGCTTCTCAAGTGCTGAGACTACAGGCCACACTTGGCTTTTGTTGGGAGATTTTTGATTAGTGATTCATTCTCATTACTAATTATAAGTCTACTCAGATGTTCTTTTTTTTGTGTGATTCAGTCTTGACAGGGTTTGTGTGTCTTTTAATTTGTTCATACTTCTAGGCTATTCAGTTTGTTGTTATATACTTGCTCATAGTACTCACTTCTAGTACTTTTTTCCCCCAGTACTTTTTACTTTTGAGAGAGTGTCTTGCTAAATTGCACAGGCTGCCTCTACCTTGAACCTGCGATCCTCTTGCCTCAGCCTTCTAAGTCACTGGCATTACAGGTGTACACCCTGGCTTTATAATACTTTCAATTTCTGTATAATCAGCAGTAATGTTCTCACTTTCATTTCTGATTTTAGTAATTTGAGACTTTTCTTCTGCTCATCCCCCTTTTCTCTCCCCACTATGTCCATCTAACCAGAGTTTTGTTAATCTTTTTAAAGAACCAAGTTTTGGGTTTGTTGATTTTTTTCTTATCATTTTCTTTTTCTTATTTTTTAAGTAGTAAAGTTACGTTGCTGATTTGTAGTCTTTTCTGTTTTTTTTTTTTTTTTTTCTTGTTTGTTTGTTTTGTTTGAGACAGGGTCTTGCTATGTTCTGGGCTGGTCTGGAACTTGTGATCCTCTTGTCTCTGCCTCCTGAGTGCTGGAATTACAGGCATGTGGCACTAAGCCCTGCTTTCTTTCCTGTTTTTTTTTTTTTAATGTAAATGTTATAACTATACATTTCCCCCTTAGCATTGCATTTTTCTAAGTACCATCAGTTTTTGTACGTTGTGTTTTCGTTTTCATTTGTCTCACAGTATGTCTCTAATTTCCGCTATGATTTCTTTTTTGACCCATTGGTTATTTGAAAATGTGTTTTTTAATTACCACAAATTTATGAATTTTACTGTTTTCCTTCTTTATTGATTTCTGACTTTGGTATCAAAGAGACATTGGGAGCATGGGTAAGCAGGTCTGGAGCTCTGGTCCAGGAATCTGGCAGCAAAACCTTGGTCCTTGTGTTCAGCGTATAAAAGAATTTATACCTGACACATAAGTCATAGTAGAGAATACAGATAGAACTTATTAAAGCTAATTCACCTTTACTCTGCAGTCATAGCATCCTGACATCCGATCCCACCTGATATCAGAAGCTAAGCAGAGTCATCCTGATTAGTCCTTGGATGGGAGACTGGGAATACCAGGTGGTGCAGGCTAGGGAGAAAGACCTGGCAATCCACTCCCGAAACAATCTACCTTTGAAAACCCTATAAATAGCAAGAACACACTGACAATAGGGCTGGACATGGCACAGTGTCTGGGAGTGTTTCGTTCTATTGTACATAGGGTCACTATGAATTGGACTTGAGTCGATGGCACCTAACAACTACAACAACAACACACCTTTAAGGAATGATTACAAGGAAAACTGAGGTACCTGGAGAAGCTTAGGTAGATCTGTAGAGGGACTTGGAAAAACCTGCATTTCATGGGTGAATTGGCATAAGGAGATTTCTGTTCCCTAGGGAGAAGGTAGCCTGTAGCCGTAGCCCTGTGGCATCTGATCCCGTCAGATCTCGGAAGCTAAGCAGGGTCGGGCCTGGTTACTACCTGGATGGGAGACTGCCTGGGAATACCAGATGCTGTAGGCTTGGGAGAAGGACCTGGCAACCCCCTCCTAAAAATCAATCTGCCATTGAAAACCCTATGAACAGCAGAGAAGCACTGACAATAGTGTTTCCCCTGTTGTACAGAGGGTTGCTATGAGTCGGATACCGACTCGAGGGCACCTAACAACATCAGGGAGAAGGTAAAGAAGCCAGAGAACAGGAGAGTTAAGCAGGCTTTTAGAAAGAAAGGTGAGAGGAAGCCTTTTATTGAGTCTAATGTTGCAACAGTAGGAGGTAGCACAGAAGAGTGTCTGTTGGCTGACTTGAAAAGTGAGCCAAATGTCCTGGTTATATAGCCAGGAGGGGTATGTGGCATGGATATGATATGCAAATGTGGTGATTATAACTCATACCAATTACAGCACGGCTTCCAGTTTTATCAAGCTCAATCACAGCCAAATGTTGATATAACTCTACTATTTGTCAATCATATACTTTTTCCTGAGTCACTAGGGGAGTTTTCTTGCTCCTTTAGACCTGAGGACAGCCTCTGCACAGTCCTGAGCAGTCAACGATAGGGCTTTCTGGAGTAGCTACAGGTGGGGTTATGTAAAGTTTATCAAGGCTTGTCTTGCCTAGAGCAGGCTTCCAGGCCTGGTGCAGGCTAAAACCAGAACAAGGCCTCCTGAAACAGGAATCATGTCTTCAGCAGCCATGGTTGCAATGTGTTAGCTCATGCCTCACTGGCAAAACAACTGATAGAACCAAATTATGGGAGGAAAGATTTATTTGGGGCTCACAGAGGATTTCAGTCCATAGAGGCAGGGCAGGGATAGTGGTGGGGCAGGCAGCAGGGCCCGTAGTAGAGACTCTTATAACATGGCAAATCAGGAATAGTGAGAATTAAATAGTTGCATAATGGAAAAAGCAAATGCTGTATTACTCTGTACCCCACCAACATTTACCACTAAATGAAGGGGGAAGGAATAGAGAGAATCACTGGAACTGGGAGCCCACATAAAACCTCCAAAGACCTGCCCCTAATGACCTGCTTCCACAAAACTAGGACCCACTTCCCAAAGTGCCATATCCTCCCAGGACAGTGTCCCTAACGAAGACCAGATGTTTAAACACAAGACCTTTAGGAAACATTTTAGATGCAAACCATAACAGTTCGTCTCTGGCCTCCAAAGGGCTCATGGCCATCTCAAAATGCAGATTGCATTTAGTCCAACTTCAAGAGTTCCCAAAATCTTAACAGCCTTAACCTTGCTCAAAAATCCAAGTCTAAAGTTTCCACTGAAACTGAAGGCAAACTTAGCTGTGGGGGATAAAGAAAAAGCAACTTGCCAGGTTCCATATTTCCAACATACAATGGCACAGAGTGAGCATTCCTATTCCAAAAGAGAGGAACAGGGGCACAGAAAGGAAAGATTAGTCCAAAGCAAGACTCATATCCAGATAGACAAACAAGTCTTGTAGTTCCCTGTCTGGCATCTAGCACACATGACATCATCTGCCATCTGCCATCATTTGAACTAGAACAGACTTGGGCAGTTTTACCCCTGTTGTTGTTGTTGTTGTTAGGTGCTGTGGAGTCGGTATCTGACTCATAGCAACCCTCATAGGGTTTTCAATGGCAGACTGTTTCGGGATTGCCTTGGGAGTGGATTGCCAGGTCCTTCTCCCATTTTTACAGTGCTGGGAATTGAACTCGGGACCTCAGAGACTGCAGTGCAGCGCTCTACCAACTGAACTAAATCCCAGCCCAGTTTTACCCCTATGGCCTTGCTATTTGTAACACATGTAACCCTCTTGGGATGGCTCTTTCCATTGTTGGTATTTCCTTGGCAGATATTTCAGGTTGCTGGCATCTCCAACATCCTGGGGTCTTCATTGCTGCTTAGATTCCACCCTCAAGGCTTTGTGCATCAGCTCTTCCGGAGGTCTTCTCAGGGAATCCAACCCTGGTACACCCTGCCTGGCCTCACATGCTATTCTCTCAAACTTTGCTGGCAATCTCCGTGACCCCTTAACTCTTGCATTTTTCATGTTTGTAAAATCAAAACCACATGGACATCACCAAAATTTGGTGCTAGCCCGAGTTGTAGCCTTACGCTTTGAACCACAGCTGCAGCAGCAGCCATTGTATAACCAGGCTGGGAAACCACTTCTTTGAGTGGATCCTTTCCAGAAAAGGAGCCCTTTTGGATATTTTTTAATGAAAGTCTTTTAAATATGTTTGCCATTTCATAACTGGGAGCCTTAGATGGGAGAGGTCTAGCTAAGTCCTAATTTACCCCCAGGCCATTCTTATTGTCCTGGTGTAAAGTTTGTGACTGTGTCTTTTTTTTTTTTTTTTTTTTTTTAACTGGTGCTTATCTCTTTAACAATTACTACCTCCTTGCCTGAACCGGCCCTGTCCATACCAACCTTAAACTCACAGCTTTTTTCCTCTTCAAACTGCATATTTTAACAATCATGCTGCCTTTTCTCATTATAAATCTTGCATAAAGCGACCAGTAGTAACCAGTGGATAGCTTGAGTATTATGCCTTTTCAGTATTTCCTCCACCAAGTTAATTAGCCCATCACTTTTAAATTCAGCCTCACTCAAATCTTTAGGAAAAGGGAAAACCATAGACAGACCCTTTGCCAGAAGGTAACACAAATGGCCTCTAGTCCAATTCCTAATAGTCCTTATTTTCCTCGGCAACCTTGTGAGCTGTGTCTTTACAATCCATATCTCTACCAGTGTTCTGGTCTTATGAATTCTCACTAGAACTGCTCCTTAAACTCTGCTTACAGAATCCTAGGGTTTCTCTTACCTACATCTCCAAACAGGGGTGTACCACAATGCCTGGCTGAGTACCAGATTTCAACATAAGTTTTGCCTGGGACAAACCATATTTTTTCTCATTTGATTGCTTCTTGTTATTATGTTTTCTCTCCACTCAAATGTAAGTTCCATGAGTGTAGGGACTATATCTGTTTGTCCTGTACACAGTTATATTCCTAGTGCTAGGAACAATTATTGACATGTAGGAGAAGATTAAACAATATTTGTTGAATGAATGAGTTTGTAAATGAGAATGTGTTCTTTTATTACTGAGAACCTGGCTACACAGGTGTTCATATTCATACTGCTTTATTTCCTAAATAAATGTAATGAAAATGATTTTCTTTCTTGCTCATTATTTATTAAGTGTTATCCCTTCCCCCCCTCAAGTAATTGGAACATTCTGAGTCGAGGTGGTTTTCTAGTTACTTCATTTTATGTAGCTCTTTTTCTTCCTGACATTTTGTTATTGGAAAGGGAAATTCGTAGTTGCTGGGCTTTGAGCATTGATTTTTAGGTTTTCTGGTATAAGGAAGCAAGCTTTAATGCATTTGCTTGGAATAAAACAAACACAAAAACTTACCAGGACATGACAAATTTATCTCACTCTTGATTTTCTGCCAACACTTTTTGCAATACTACTGAAGTTCTTAGACAAGGTCATTAACCAAGAATTGACAAATTGACAATGACCAGATAGAAACAAATTCACAGAATGTGAGTAGATAGCAAGATGAGACTTGGAGAGGTCAGAGGGGATAGTGCTTCTCTTTCTGACAGTGGCCTGGCTTTTTATGGCAAATAATGGTTGTGCAAGTGAGACCCTGGGTCGCTTTAACTGTCCCCTTTTCACAGGGCCTGTGGCCTTGGGAGTGGCAGAGTCTGTAGGGAGGCTACTTAATGCTGGTGTGCCCACCTTGTCAGGTAAAGGTGTCCTTTTTCTTCACTTTGCTTGGGAAGTGGCTCCAGGCTCTTCGAAGTAAGAAGGAGGTGACTCCAGCCACTTTTGCAAATGTTTGAGTCTTAACTGTTATTGGCACCAAAAGACCTGGTCCTTAGAGAATAAAACTCAAGGGATGGATGTGAGCGAGAGAGGCTATCTGAGGCAGGGTTAACCAATTGAGATATTTGTTTGTATTTTAAAAAGGTTCTGTGTTTGTTGAGAACTGTAACCATGCAGATACTGGTCACCACTCATTTCTAGGGTTTGCTTGTCCTACTCAAGGCTACCTTTTCCTTTTCCGGTTTTTCAAAGCACATGGTTCCTTTAACCTGACTTAGATATTGTTGACTCTTATCTATTTATAAGTCTCTCAAGTGAACAACATTGGACAGCCTCCTTGTCAGTTCTCTTTTGCTTATTTCCCTCTTTTGAAGGCTTGACCAAGGGTATTTGGTGATCCTTGTGCCTACTATGCAGTCAGTGTTTTCACTTGCTATAGCTACTAACCATCCCCTACCCATCTGGGGAAATCTTTAACTTCAGAATTTCACCTTTTTTTTTTTTTTTCCAGTACTGGGGGGTTGAACCCTGGGCTTCATGCATGCTAGGCAAGTGCTCTTCCACTGAGCTGCATGCCTAGCCCCTTTTTTATTTTTTGAGACAAGGTCTCACTAAGTTGCAGTCTGCCTCTGGCCTCAGACTTGTAATCTTCCTGCCTCAGCCTCCTGAGTTGCTGGAATTATAGGTCGATGCCGTGGCACCTGGCTAGAAATTCACTTGTAATGAAGCTCCCCTTTCCTTTCTCTAAATGCCAGACTTTCAGCTATAAGCCAGAAAGACATGTACTTGAAGGTTCTAGAGCCAGAAAGGGGGAGTTTTGGTAGAGCAGAGTGGCTCTCTCAAGCAACTTTCTCTGGGTATAAAAATTATTATTGATCTTCCCCTCATTTCTTTCACCTCCCCTCTTCCATCTTTTTTTGTGCTAAATGATGATCCCTATTCCTTTCATCTTTTCTCACTTGCTTTATTTCCTGGCCCCTGTGTTGTTTCTGTAATTCCTTCTCAAAGGAGTGTTTTCCTTCAAAAATTTTCATAGCTGTCTTCTGACTGAGGTTGTAGGCAATATGTTTTGTTCTATCTCATCTACCTCCCAGGCTATAACATGGTGTGTGGTTTTTTTGTTTGTTTGTTTTTGTGATTGTGGAAAGATGGTTGGGATGGATAATATGCTACACTCTCCCACCCCATTTTGACTGTCCATGGTTGTCAGGTGAAGGTGGCTCACATGGAGATCCCAAACTCTAGATGCTTTTGACCGTCAGGGTGGTAATGCTCTAAATTTCTGTGATGTCTAATCAGGCTTTCTATTTTTTTTTTTAAATTTTAGATTAAATTGTTGTTTTGTTGTTAAAAAGTAAACAGATTTGCATCTCTTTATTTTGACTTGCATTGATTTCCTCCTCTTAAATCCTGAATGAGGAGCTTCCAAACCAGTTACAATCTTTACATTCACAAGGATTTAGTGAATCAGGCTTCCCATTCCTACCCCATATTCTTCACCTGCACATCTGATAGAATAGTAGACTGCTGTGGAAACGGCTATCAGATTTCTCTCCTATACACACGTATGTACGTGTGCATGCACACATACTAACACAGACAAGCTCTACAGAACACTTCTCTAGGAGGAACTCATCCTGTTTCATGCAAATGCCCTCCATGGCAGCAAAATTTGGAGACCTTGAAAGAGATAGAATTAGAGACTCCCCCCCCCCCAAGAGGCCTCAAAGCTCTTAAAAAAAACCTTTAAAAATCTGGTACTCAGAGCTTCAGTTCTGAAAGCAGACAAATTGCAAACCTGATACGGTAAGACTCTCCTTCTCTTCTCTGATCTTTTTTTGTTTTCTCTCTCAATTTATTTTAACATCCCTTTTCATGGTCTGTCTTTTCAGAAACTTGATTCAGGCCTTCCTTGCTGGCTCCTGGCAGGAGAAGCAGCAGGGCTTTCAGCTGTAATTTACGCTTTATTTTTCTTCTTCCTTCCCTTGCTTTGCTGCCCTAGTTCCTCACCTCCTGGCCCTTCCCTCCTCAGAAAGGACAGTGTCCTATGGTGACACGTAGCTTTGGAATTTGATGGCATTAATACTAGGCTATTTGGGTAGAGTCTGGGAGCCTGTTTTGTACATGAGCTGCTAAATCAGGAGATGCTTCCCTCCCCTTTTTAAAGTACCATCTTTCTTTCTCCTTGCCCCATTAGCTTCCATGAGTCTTGTTGCCAGGGGAAATGGAGAATTCTTTACCATGATTAATTCTGGGGTATTACTCTATGAAGTTACAAAAATATCATTTCAGAACAAGATGTCAGATAGTCTCCTTGCAGTTCCCAAGGAATAAGTTGACCTTTTAATTCAGTTTTTCAACATCTTTGGAGGCCCATTTGAAGAGAGCATAAGCAATAATTAGGACTAAGCAAAGAAAACTAATTTGGAGCCGGATTATTTTAATAACAAGCTTAGAAAGTCAGAACCTGCTGTTACATAATAAACAGGAGTTTGAGGTTTGCTTTCTTTTTACTTATTCCGTCCCTCCCTTTGCAGTATCTTTTGGTTTTCTCTCCCAGACTTGAGGACTTTCCATTATTTCCTGGTGGGGGACTGAGGATGTTGCTGGTGACAGCTTGCTGAGATTCAGGCAGGTAGAGGGAACAGAGTGAACTGGAGATTTTGGTTCATCATAAACTAGATCCATGTGCCTCCCCCAAGGATTCTTAGGGATCCACTATATTTTCTAAATGATCCTGTGTGAGGACTTGAGGAGTGGAAGAAATTTTCTGGACAATTCTAAGAGCTTTGTGACGCTTTCTGACCACTTCAGAGACTAAAGCCGAAGGCTTGTGGATTTGTCCCAGTAAAGTCTTTTCTAGGTAACAGTAGTAAGCCTGCCTAGTTCATTTGGAAGGTGGGCAGTTTGATACTATATTTAAGAGCTTGGGTTTGGAGTCAGACTTCCTTTCAATTCTGGCTCTGCCTTTTATAAGCTTTGTGACCTTGGGAAGGTAGCTTAACCTGAGTATCAGTTTCCTTTTATATAATAGGAGGGTGTGACTCAGGTTTGGTGTGAGCCTAGTACCTGGTGAGTACAGCTCTCTAAATGTTAGCTGTAATTCTTATTTTGGGATACTGATGGAAAACCAAATTATACCTTGCCATGGTTTCAATGTGTCCTCCAAAGTTGATGTGTTAGAAACTTAATCTACAATGCAACAGTGTTGAGAGGTGAGGCTTTAAGAAATGATTAGGTCATGAAGCCTCTGCCCTCATGGATGAATTAATGTTGCAATCACAGGAATGAGTTCCTGATAAAAGAATGATTTCATCCCCCTTTCCTGTGTCATGCTTTCTGTCATGTTGTGACAGAGCAAGAAGGTCCTCATTAGATGCTGGCCTCTGGATCTTGGACCTCCCAGCCTCCCAAACTGTGAGAAATCAATTTCTGTTCTTTATAAATTACCTACTCTCAGATATTCTGTTATAGCAACACAAAATGGATTAATATCAACCTTTTTGGCAAGAGAAAAAGATGGTAGAGAGTAGCTAGAGGGACCCTGAAGAGAACAGAAAGGGTTGAGGAAGAGAACAAAAGGATCTAGCAAAATGAAAAATAGGAGGATTTTGAGTACTTTAATGAGTTTCCTGTTGTTTTACTAAATTAGTGAAGTCCACATTTTCCCCTTTGTTAATCCACTAAGCTGATTGTCCTCCCAAGAACCCTAAACCTGTCCTACTGACACCTCAACAAAGATTCAGTAGTCTAAGCAGTGTCTTCCATTACCAAGACATTATTTTTGTTACAAAACATACTGCTGTGTTTTGCCACTGCACTTTGAAGTGTTATAAATAATTAAAGCTGAACTGTAGTTGTTATAGTAGGTACAAGAAGTCGATTTGGGGATACTACACCTTTGTCCTGATAATGCATCTATCAGCTTATTCATTAATTCTGTTGTTGTTGTTGTTAGGTGCCATCGAGTCGGTATCCGACTCATAGCGACCCTCATAGGGTTTTCAATGGCTGACTGTTTCGGGATTGCCTTGGGAGTGGATTGCCAGGCCCTTCTCCACTCATTAATTCTAGGATTGGTTAACTTAAGGCACCCCTCCACCAGCTTCCTTACACTAACACTCAACCCTGAAGCTTCCAGAGAGGGGCACAGGGTGGCTTGCTCCTATTTGAAATGCTCTTGTGAAGCTGAAAAGTGGTGAACACTCATCCTTTTCAGAGGCAGAGGGGAAACTGAACTACTGGGCTGAGATTCCTCCCCAAACATAACTGTGTGGGGAAGAATAAATTGTAGACTGGATGGAGCAGAGTGACAGAAGTTAGGAGCTTCTCAAAGATTTGGAAAACAGTCAGTACACAGTAATACAAATGGTAACTTGGCACTAGATTGTTCCATGCTCAAACATTTTGGTCTTCAACCAATATTTTTGAGAGAATCCTGGTTTGGTGCTTGACCACTTGGCTTGGCACTTGAGCACTGTGGTGAAACCTATATGAGACGCCGTGCTTATCCTTGATGCTTCCAGGTAAAACAAAAGGGAAAGCATCATTTTGTGTGTCAGTTTCAAGCAGTAAAGATGTGTCCTTGTGTTGTGTTCATGACTGCATGTTTATGGTTATTTTAAATAATGAATATATATATATGTGTACCATATCATCATGGTACCCGAGAAACTTTCTCGCAGTAAAAGTGAAGGAAAGAGGAAAACAATAGGAACAACAATTGAATTAAAAAAGAACTTATTGCTCAGTATGTGAGTGGCATGTGGGTGTCTGAGTTAGCTGTTCAGTATGGTGCTGAAACTAGTAAATACATTATTTCTTATGGGAAAAAAGTGCCCAGCACTCGAACTGATTGACACTCAACCAGCCTTCCAGAATGGATTGTGGTTGAGTGGCAAGGTACCACTGTAAATTAGACAGTTTGACTTAACTTTCTCATTAAGATGTTGGATTCTAGGCTATTTCTCTCCATACCTGCTCATTAGAACACTAAGAGGTTGGCTCAGTCTATGATAAACTTTTGCTGTGATGGTAATGGAAGAAAGGAAAGGCCATCTAGAATGAGAGAAAGTCTTTGCTAGTGATACATCTGACAGGGGATTAATATCCAGAATACATAAAGAACTCAAAAAATTAAACACCAGTGGCCCCCCCATCCAATCAATAAATGAGTAAATGAATTGAATAGTTCTCAAAAGAAGTAGTACAAATGGCCAATGTTTAGCATCCTTAGCCATCAGGGAAATGCAAATCAAAACTACATTGAGATTCCATTTCACCCTCTTCAAAATGATTATCATCAAGAAAATGAGAAATTCTGGTAAGGATGCAGAAGAAAAAAGAACCTTTATACACTTTTGGTGAGAATATACATTAGTGCATCTCATGGAAATCAGTATGGAAGTTCTTCAAAAAGCTAAAAATAGAACTGCCACTCCCGGGTATATACCTGAAGGAATCTAAGTCAGCATACAATAGAGATTTCTGCATATTCATGCTATTGTGGAACTACTCACAATAGCCAATTTATGGAATCAGTCTAGATGTCAACAGATTAATGAATAAAGAAAATGTGGTATATATACACAAAGTTTTATTCTGTGATGAAGAATGAAATTATGTCATTTGTAGGAAAATGCATGGAATGGGAGAGCATCATGCTAAGTGAAATAAGCCAGACTCAGAAAGATAAATAATGTGTTTTCTCTAATACACAGAATCTAGATAAAAAAAAAACAAAAACATGAATGTAGATGAAGGACTTTTTGAGAAAAGGAAAGGAACCAGAAGGAGGAGAAAGGGAGAAGAGAGGGCAATGGGGGAAGAATATAAACAAAAATGACATATATATTTGAAAATGGCATAATGAAAACCCATCATTTTATACAATGAATATATGCTAATAAAAAGGAGAAAGAAAAGAGAGGATCATCTGAAAGCTCTGTAGCAGAGGAGCTGTCCAGTGCTTGTTACTTCAGTTCTCAGCAGGGTCGCTTGTCAGTGGAGAGGTCTGGCTTGGGGAGGCTATCTGCAGAAAAGGAGCAAGGCATAGCACTTAAGAGTACAAGTCTGGAAACACAACAACCCGGGTTCAGAGCCTGGCTTTGCCACTTCTAGCTGCATGTACTAGATTCCTGTGGCTGCTAAGAGAAATTAACACAAATTTGGTGGCTTAAAACAATAAGAATTTTATTCTTTCATAGTTCTAGAGGCTAGAAGTCTGCATGAATATTAGTGGGCTGGAATCCAGGTGTTCGCAGGGCTGTGCTCCCACTAAAGGCTTAGGGCGGAGTCTGTTCCTTGTTTCTTCCAGCTTTTTCTGATATCTACCAGTATTCCTTTTCTTATGGCCACATAACTTCAGTTTTCAAGGCTAGCATCTTTAAATCTCTCTTCTTTGCCATCATGTCACCTTTTCCATGCCTTTGTCAAATTTCACTCTGTGTCTTTTTTATAGGGACACTTGGGATTATATTTAGGACCTACTTAGATAAACCAGGATAACCATTCTAAGATCTTTACCTTAGTCATATCTGAAAAGTTCCTTTATCCTTAAAGGTAATTTTTTTTCCCCCCCGGTATGGGGTGGTGGTGGCCACTGAACCTAGGGCCTTGTACATACTTTTTGAACATGTGCTATCACTGAGCTGCACCCCGGCCTCTTTTTTATTTTTTTATCTTGAGACAGGATCTTGTTAAGTTATGCAGACTGCCTTTGGTGTCAAACCTATGATCTTCTTGCCTCCATGTCCTGAGTTGCTGGGATTACATGTGTATGCCACTCTGTCTGGCCTAAAAGTAATTTTTATTGATTCTAACAATTAGGGATGCAGCCACAGCTGTAGCCCTGTGGTATCTGATCCTGTCGGATCTCAGAAGCTAAGCAGGGGAGGGCCTGGTTAGACTTGGATGGGAGACCACTTGGGAACACCAGGTGCTATAGGCTTGGGAGACGGCCCCGGCAACCCACTCCCAAAAATCAATCCACCATTGAAAACACTGTGAATAGCAGAGAAGCACTGACAATAGTGTTTTTGCCTGTTGTACATAGGGTTGCTATGAGTCGGATGCTGACTCGAGGGCACCTGACAATAACAACAACAATTAGGGAGCTATTACAGTATGTTCTTGATTCTAATCTGCACCTTTTCAAGGGTTTTAGTGGGCTTCAAAATCAGTTGTGGAATAGACTTATGTGAAGATTGAATTCCCATGAGAGCTCCCAAGAGAGCTCTCTTGATCAGGATCCAATCCACACATAATTCTAATGGACATCTGATGTTATAGTCCTCTAAACTCTCGAAAGGATGTGGATTAGAATTGAGAATATGGAATTCTACTTACCATACTGGGTGACCTTGGGCAAGTGACTTTCACCAGTGTGAACTTATTTGTAAAATACAAATAGTAATCATAGCTTCTGTGCTGAATTGCCATGAGACTTGAAATCTTGTATGGTAAACACTTAGGAAAGTTCCAGGTATATAAATGAGTATTGTATATAGAAAGATATATTACTATTATTGTTATTTGGCTATCTTCTATGAAAGAGAGAGAATTTTTTCCTTAAGAATTTATTTGTGCTGGGGTAATTCTTCCTTTTGGCCACCTTGACACCCTTTTCTCTGGAATGTTTGGCCACCACCACTCATGGTTATCAGATATCCCCAACACCACTTTCTCACCCAATATCCTCTCTCTCTTTCTCAGTGTGTGGTCTGCTCTTTGAGAACAGGTCCTGCCTTTCACAGGGTGTTCAAGACTGGATGTGCCCCACCCTCCATTTATGTGTTGCAGCCTGTATTAGTCAGCTGGTGCATTGCTGTGACAGAGAAACTGACCGAAGTATAATTATGGAAGGAAATATTTATAGGGGGCTTATGATTAGAGGATTTTAATTAATAGAAGTCGAAGATGTGATGAAAGGGCAGGTATGGTGGGGCCTGTGGCACAGAATCTCAAATCTTGGAGATCAGGAAGCAGAGAGCAGACAGAACTGCAAGTCTGGGTAAAAACCTCCAAAGGCCCATCCCCAGGGAGCTGTTTCCACTAAGCTAGAATCCTGCCTCCTGAAGTTCTGTAGCCTCCACAGATCGCACCAATGGCTGATGACCTGAAGTTCAAACACATGACCTTTCAAGGACATTTGGATCCAAACCATAACACTTGGCCCCTGGCCCTCGAAGGTCATGGCCGTCTTCTAATGCAAAATGCATTTAATCCAACTTCAAGAGTCCTGAAAGTATTAAAAGCCTCAACCATGTTCAAAAGTCCAAGTCCAAAGTCTCAGCTGAGACTCAAGGCAAACTTAGGTGTGGGCATCTGCAAAATGAAAAGTAGATTACATATTTCCAACATACAATGGCACAGAGTAAGCATTCCCCTTCCAAAATAGAGGAATAGGAGCACAGAAAGGAAAGATGGGTCTATAGCAAGACTGATGATCACCTGGACAAACAAATCCTGTGACTCCATGTCTGGCATCTGGCACATGTAACATCATTTGACATTATCTGGGCTTGAATGGGCTTGGGAAGCTCTACCCCTATGGGCTCATTTGCAGCAGACATACCCTTCTTGGGCTGGCTCCAGCTGTTGCTAGAAGCTTTCCTCAATGGGTGTTTCTTGGTGCTGCCATCTCCAACATCCTAGGATCTCCACTGATGCTTAGGTTCCACCCTCAAAGCTTCGTGCATCAGTCCTTCAGGGAACTTGATGCTGGTACACATTGTCTGGCCTTGCAGGCTATCTTATGGAACCTTGGTGGCAGCCTTCATAACCCCTTACTTCTTGCATTCTGCATGCCTATGAAACCAGCACTGTGTAGACAGTGCCAAGATTTGCTGCCAGCTTGAGAGGTAGCTTCACCCTTTCAAACCACAGCTGCAGTGGTCACCTTTGTATGCTCAGGCTAAGAAACCATTTCTCTGGCAGGCCCTCTTGCAGCAGGGCATCCCAGAGGCATTTGCTTTTCAGATATCCTCCTTTCAAATTGATTTTTAGTTTCACACCTTGGAGTCTTAGATGGGAGGGTTCTGCCCAACGCCTTTTGTGCCCTGAAGGCATTTCTGTTGTCCCAGAAAAAAGATTGAGATTTCCCTTTATTGTGGTTTACCTTGTAAAAATTAAAGCCTCCTCATTGGTGGGGAGAAAGGGGATAGGAGAGGAAGGTCATGAGAGAGTAAGGGGGAGGTGAACATGAGCAATGTACAATGAAATGCATGTATGGAAATGTCATAAGGAGACCTGTTAAGTTGTACATTAAAAATTACCAATAAAAAAGGCAAAAATAAAAGGGCCTTTTTGTCTGAACTAGTTTCCGTAGTAACATTAGACAAGCTACTGCACATCTTTATCTTTCTGCTGTGCTTTTTGCTCAATTTTTTCCTTATAAATCTGGCTAAAAGCAGCAAGTAACAACCATGCCATACCCCAAAATCTTACCACCCTTGTGATATTTCCTTCACCAAATTAATGAATACATTACTTTTGAATTCATCCTCACTCAAATCTTTAGGACATGGACAGACTTCAGATAAGCTGTTTGTCAGAATCTAACATTAATGCCCTCTAGTCCAATGCCCAGTAGAGTCCTCATTTTCCTTTAAAACCCTGAGAGCCCAATCTACGTTTCTGTTGGCTGTGGCATTCTGGTCTTCCTTACTCACATCAGAACTGCCCCTCAAGCTCTGCTTTCACATTCCAGGGCCTCACTTGCCACACCTCCAAATTCTTCCAAACACCTCCCACAAACAAGTTTCAATGGCTTAGGAACAACATGGTCAGTTTTTTGTGCAGCAAAGACCCCACTCTTGGTACCAATTTTCCATATAAGTCAGCTGGTGCATTATTGTGATAGAGAAACTGATCAAAGGAAATACTTATTTGGCTTATAGCTAGGGGATTTTAGTCCATAGAGGCAGAAGACGTGGTAGCAGCACAGGTATGGCAGGGCTAGTGGCACAGAATCTCACATCTTGGCAATCAGGAAGCAGCAACTGGAACCACAGGTTCAGGTCAAAACCTCCAAAAGACCACCCCCAGGGAGCTGCTTCTGTAAAGCTGGAATCCCATCTCGCAAAGTTCCATAGCCTCCAGAAACAGCACCACCAGGTAGGAAGTTCAACACCTGGCCTTTGGGGGACATTCAGATCCAAACCCTGACATAGCCTTAACCCCCAAGTATAGCTATATTTGGGATAAGGCAGTAATTAAGGTTAAATAAGAGGTTGTGTGGGTGGGGCATTGGTCCTGTAGTGTTAGTGTTATTATAAGAAGTGACACAAAACAGATCTCTTTCTCTGTGTACATATGTTGAAGAAAGGTCAAGCTAGGATATTATAAGAAAATGACTCTCTGCAAGCCAGGATGAGAACCCTCAGAAGAAACTGAATTGACTGGAACCTTGTTCCTGGACTTTAGAATTATGAGAAAATACATTTTTGTTATTTAAGCCTCCAGTCTATGGTATTTTCCTGTGGCAGCTTGACCAGACTCATACAGGGGCTATAAACTAGCTGTTATCTACTTGTGCCTAGACACTTGGGAATAAGCTTGAACTCTGGAAGTGTTCTCAGTTGTCATTCAGAATAGTTGGCCATGTTGCTGCTTTCCTGTGGATAACTGTAACTTCATGATAAAGGAAGAATATTATTTTTACAATGGTATTTAGTATCTGGTAGCTATTAGCCAAAAGGTATGTGTCCCCTGCGAGGTACCATAAGTACCTTTTATCTGTTCTGTTGCCTACTGTTTCATGAACACATCCCTGAAGCATTTTAATCTTGTTTTTCACAGTTGTCTTCAAATGAGGAATTGTTCTGATTTGCAACTTTGGGGGATAATTACTATGTTCATTAATTTCTGCTCTTTTCTTCCTTTCTATTTATTTGTAGTTCTGTGAGAAATTATTTTTCTCCCCCTAAATCTACACTAACAGGAGACAAATTACTTGATTAAAAGGGTGTTTTACAACACTGGTTTCTCTGGCTCCGTTGGCATAGTTGTAGAAGGGCTATGTCAGCATCTCCTTAGCTTGGAAAAGGTCTCCCTGGTCTGTGCTCAGATGATGGGAAGAGGTTTGGTGAGAGGAAGCTCTGAGGGGAAGCTATATCGAAGAATATTTTTTGCATTGAAGTATTCCTGAGCACAGGGAAGAAGAGGCTCACCTGGTTTCCAGTGATTCAGTCATAGACATTAATCAAATGTGTTGTATACAGACATTGTGCAGTGTTTTGTTCAGTGCGTGTTGATTAAATGAATGGGAAGCCAGATAGAGTGGGCTTAGCATTCAGAAATTGAAGAGGCAAACCAGAGAATCAGTGCCTGGATGCTAGTGAATGAGGGGTACCTTAAGCTCTCTGAAAATATAATAGATTTGGGACCATCCCCTTAGAGCCTTGATATCCTACACTTGGATCTATAAGAGGAAGTAGTCGAGGAGGAAGGCTGTGTTGATGATGGTTTACTTTGTATTTAATTTTTCCTGGAATTTTGCCCCTGTAAGTCCTTTCCTTTTATAGATGGGGACTGCTACTTATGTTCTATATAAATGTAGGTGTTTTATAAATACCAAGTGATCACCTACGACTGTTGAGGGAAGAGATGGAAAAATAGTCAAATTGGCTCAGAATTAGGGAGAGACTGGGAAGTATGTGAGAGATGCCTGGGAAAAGAACTGAAGAAAGTAAGAAAGCAGAAGCCAGAAAGGGATTTGAACTAATCTGGACAGAATGGGACCCCTGTTTGGAGAATTCTGATCTGGGCTAGATACAGAGAGAAGGAGCACTGGGAGGATTTCTGTGAGAAAGAGTGCCATTAGCTTGGGATACTGGGAGAAGGGCAGCACTGGAAAGATTGACTTAATACTGAGGCCCCTTTCTCTGTACTAGCCCTACCCCATAATTCTTCCATTATGATACTTGTCATACTGCATGGTGATTATTTGCTTAAATACCCTTTTTGTCTCCTAGAAGGCAGGAGAGGGACCTCAGTCACTGAATTAGTCAGCTGTCATTGCTGTAGCAATAAAACCAACTCAAACAACTTAGGGGGGAGAGATTTATTGAAAACTAAAAATTAGAGGATCCATCCATAATGGCAGCAGGAAAAGGATGGTGGCAGAGGCAGGGCCAGTGTCAGATGATCTTGCATGTTCTTGACCAGGAGGCAGAGAGAGAGAGAGAGAGAGAGAGAGAGAGAGAGATTGATTGGAGCCATAGATCCAGGATAAAACCTCCAATGTCTTCAGTGGCTTACTTCCCCGTAACTACACTCACCTCACAAAGTTCCAGAACCTCCTAGGACAGCACTACTAGCTAGGGAGCAAATGATATGACGTTTGGGGAACATTTTAGATCCAAACCATGACAGTCACCTCTCTATCTCAGTTACTGAATATTGTGTCCACTCCCTAGGAAGTGCTCACAGATGACTGATGTACATCTTTAAGGTTAAGGCCTGAGCCAGCTATCCAGTAAGGAGTGTGAAATAGAGGGTTGGGGGTGGTGGTGGTGGTGGTAGTGGTGGTGGTGGCAGCAAGTACATAATTGGCTTTGGGGGGTGAATCAGGAACTGAAAGGTGAGCCTGATACAGACTGAAACCATCCCTCAAGAATTTATTAAACATTTGTCCTAACTGGGTACCATGGGGCACACCAGTAGTCCGGGCAATTTGGGAGTCCAAGGCAGGAGGATTGTGACTTCCTGGTCAGAGGCAGCCTGCACAACTTAGTGAGTCTTTGTCTCAAAATGAAAATTTTAAAATGGGGCTGGGGGTGCAGCTCAGTGGTAGCATACTTGTGTAGCATGTGCAAAGCCAGAGCTCAGCCTCTCAGTACTGTAAAAAAAAAAAAAAAATTTTTTTTGTGTGTGTCTAATTGTCAAGCTAGTTGAGATTGTTAAGTATGTTTTGTGTGAGAATAGGTGTCGTTCTTGTTTTTAACAGTCTACCTGTGAGAAGGACAGCTTTATAAGAAAGTATAGCAAGTGCTGAGATTAGAGAAGTGTGGATGTTCTGGCAGCATCAAATCTTCTCTGATGGAGAGGGCTGGGGAAAGCCTCCTAGAGGAAGTATCTTTTGAACTGAAGCCTTTAGGATGAATAGGGATTTGTTAGGTAAAGACAAGAGGAGATGGCATTCCAAGCCGAGAGTGGCACGTGCAAAAGCCTGGAGGTGGAAGACAAAATGTCGTAGCGTAGTGGAAGAAAAGTTGTATAAGGGCAACTGTAGATTCAGGATGAGGAAAGAGATGAAGCCACAGATGTTGATTGGGACTAGATGGTGCAGGGCTTGGCTATAGAGTTTGGCCTTTATTCTGAGTGTCCTGGATAAACATTGAATGGATTCCAACAGGGGAGGATAGGGGCAAATTTATGCTCTCGCTATAGAATAATTCTTCTCACATTTAATCAAGGTATGTACTTGTATTTTGCTGCTCTTGTACCCCAGGATCCTTTGACGTGGCAGTGAAGTCTGCTCATTTGCTCCAAATCACCACCTGAGTGTGGAAGTCTAAAGTATGAAAGAGTGTGGTCTGTCGCCAGCCCCAGTGCCTGGTGTTTCATCTCAGCTGTGTAGAGCGTGGGGGTGTTGGAGACTGCCTGCCCCTCCCACCTTTTTGGCAGCATATCCTGCTTTCCTCTCTGCTCTTTTCCACAGAGCCTCTATACAGCAGCTTAAAATTCCTCAGCCACTGCACCTTCTTCTGCTCCATGCTCTCGCAAATTGAAAAATTTTATGACAATGTCATATCAATAGGAAAAGTTTTGAAAAGAGAACTGAGAAAGACCTTTTTGCCTTTTCTTCCTGCAAGGGAATTTGAAAAAAAATATAGAAATTCTTAGTTTTATGTCAGATATCCTTGGGGTTTCCTTTCCTTCCCTTTTAAAAGTTTTTTCCATTAACCAAAAATCCGACAGAGATGCTTGTGGGAAGATAATTCCTTTTGGCTGGAGTTTAAGCTCTACGTTGTGAGCTTTTTAATTTTCTTTCATCGGCAGTGGGTTGGGACCCAACTGTGCCATCACCAGAGCTCATCACAGTCCTGTTGCTGGGTGAGTTATCTCTCTCAATCTGTGTGTTTCCCCTCGCACGTCCCTAATGAAAGCCAAATTAAATAATTTTTAATCAAGGCAATGAATGACAGATTTTTTCCTTAGAAAAGAAAACACAAGGCCCCAAAGTACTGGATGCAATAGAAAGTGAAGTTTTTATTTACATGTATGCCGTTAGGTATGGCTTTAATGTCAGCCAAACAGGAGACTGTTAAAGTGACATTTGGAAAGATGTCATGGCAGGGAGATAAAGGAGAGTGCTTCTCTCTCTGTTCTTTCACAGTTTATACACATCTGTGTGTTCCCAGCACTTTGCACAGGTACACAGTTCATAGTAGGTGTTAGGTGTCTTTACAAATGAAAGGATAGTTTTGAGCAGGGTCGTCTTCTCCCATTGCCCCTCCCTCTAGCTCCTCAGTCTGCTATTTGTTCATTTTTTCATCCATTTGTTCACTCATTCAACATACATTTATTCCTTCTGGGCTGGTACAAGAGCCAGTTGTAGAGAATAGGGTGAAGAGAAGGTTTCTAATTGCATTGAGGCTGGGAATCATGCTTAAGTCATCATCATCATCTCCTCTGACTATTCCTTTTCTGCCTCTTCCTGTTCCATCTCTTCTTTTCCCTTCTTCTCCCTTATCCTCCTCCTCCTCTCTTTCCTCTCCTCCTCCTTTTCCTCTGCTCCTCCCCCCCTCCCCCCAGTTCTGGGGATTAAAACCAGGGCCTCGTGTGTGCCAGGTAAGCACTCAACCACTAAGTTACAGCCCCAGCACTTTTTCTTCCTCTTTAATACTATTTTGTATTTTATTTTGGAAAATAGAGTTACATGGTACTATCAACACCAACATCAGCCTCCTGAAAATTGCCTTCCTGCACCTGTTTTGTTGGATGCAAATGGTTCCGCCAAATGGTTTTCCTTATGGCAGGGGAGGGTGGTGGATAGAATATGGAGGAAGATTCCTTAGCTCAGTGGCTATTCTTGTAGTTTGTCTCCATGGGACAGTGAGGAGTGGAGTATTATGGAGTCAAGCTTTCCTTGCCTGGGATTTGACTTCTGTAATTGTAGACCTGGCTTCAGGCTCTGGCTTCCAAGGCATTGGCATTTCCAGAGGACTCATGCAGGCACCACCCTTACCTAGCTTCTGCAGCTGTTGAATGGGCTGCACAGGTGCCTCTCCATCTGAAGAAAAAAGTGGCTTTTATTGAGGGCCATTTAGAGGGGCTCAGGAGACTGGATAGTAGGTATTCAAGAAAGCCTGGGGTGAGCAAACAAGAGACTCATTAAAAGCTGTGTGCCTTTCTGCTTCCTCATTGTGCCGCTGTGTCTGGGTCTGGCTTCATGTGAGCAGGAGCACTGGGGGAAGGGAGATAATTCGTAGGTAAAATTGATAGTAGTTGATGATGGAAGGTAGTAGTTGTGGAGAAGGTGTCCAGAGCTCCTGGGTTTCTGGCTTGGGTAGGAGAGCTAGGTAGATCTAGAGGAAGATCAGGCGTATGGAGGGAAGAGCAGGGGCTCAGCTTTGGGTTTGCTTAATGTGAAACATACAAGAGCAGAATATAGTAGGCTTATTCTCCAGGGAGAGGTGGCACAAAGCTTGTGCTTAGGATCTTAGGCTGCTTTCCTGTTGAAACTGTCCACTGATGTGGGTTACTGTGGGTGGGTAATGCAGTCCAACTTCACATTCTGATAACTGGTTTCTTCTAGTAAGGGAAATAGAAATCGAGAGATGCAAGCATTAAACCACTGAACTGCAGGGCAAAGGAATGAATACAAAGGCAGAGTTCACAAACTATGGCAAGCCACTTATCCAGGTAGGAGGCTTCCCTCTCCCCTCTCTTATCTTCCTTTCATTGTAAGAAGTTCTGAAAAGAGAGATTCTAGAGGTTTGCTAACAGTACAATGAACTATGTGTTTGAAACCTATCTCCCTTGCCTGGAAAAGAGGGTTCTTTATATCATGATGCTACTGCCTATCAACAATTTGCTCCAGCATATATTTGTTGAAATTAATGCATGCTCTTAGTTTGATGTCTCCAGGCCTTCAAAAAGCAGTCAGAGTCCCGCCTGGGATTCCTTTTTTTTCTTTTCCCCCATACTGGGGGTTGAACCCAGGGCCTTGTGCCTGCATGCTTTGCAGGTGCTGGACCACTGAGCTGCGCACCCAGTCCATTTTTATTTTTTACTTTTTGAGACAGGGTCTTGCTAAATTACACAGACTGCCTCTGGTCTCGAACTTGAGATCCTCCCGCCGCTGGGATTACAGGCATGTGTCACGGGATTCCTTTCTAACTGACTTTTGTTAACTCCTTTTCTTCTTTTAATCTTCCAAGATTACCTCTTCCGGAAAGTCCTCCCTGACCCCCATCCCCTCATGGAAACGTCTGCTGTCACCTGCCTCAAAATCTCAGACAAGGCTCTTTAATCCAGTATTTTATGTAACTGCTGATTTGCTCATCTGTTTCTATTACCCTCCTGGGGGACAAGACCCTTATTTACTTAGTCTTTCCATTCCTAGCACCTGGCACATGTCGAATGTGCACTAAGTCTCAACAAATATGTATGGAAAGATGTATAATCTTGCAGTTTGATGCGTTGGAGTGGCAACTAGATATATATCTTCCCCGGCAGGCAGTATAGTTTTCTTCATCTTTTCATAATACAAGGAAATTTTGGTCTTTTGATAGTTCTTCTATTTATGAAGGCAAACATTGTCTCTGTAAAAATATTTTTTCTGGATTGGCATGACTGTTAACTGCTCATCTGGGATTGAAATGGCTTTGGCGTGCATGTGAACTGCAGATAGTAAATGAAAAGTGTGTCAGGGCTGCATAGGCCTAGTACTCCTATATTTTTGGATTCCCTCCACATTTCTGTGAGTAACAACCCAAACATCTGGCTTCTCTGAAGCCAGGGCTTGTGCCTGATTGTTTATGGGAGTGGTTGCCTTTCAGAGTGAGAGCCAACAATGTTAACCAGGCTTCCTCTACCTAGTAGCTTCTGCTGGCATCACCAGGGCTACAGTGGCTGTTTTAACGAGAGGCACCCCAAGAAGAATCCCTGAGCAGGGACAGACAATGGAATAATTGAAAAGAATTGCCTCTCACTTGGGGAGAGCAAAGCCTTTTGGGGAGAATAGAAGGCGGCTTAGGGAGGGCCTGAGTGAGACAAAATAAATAAGTAAATAAATTAATAAATAGAGTAATGTCAACTGAGTGAGGTGGTTTTTTTTGTAAGGAAACTAGAACGAACTGGAGTGTTTACTCTAAGGATCAGATAAAGGAAGTTACCTGGCATCTTTCACACCTGCCTTACTTTTAAAAGGATGTCTTACTCCTGACCCAGGGAAATTGGGTCATGAACTGCCCAAAATGTAAGCTCCAAATGCTTCCTGATTCTTGGCTGGATATGCTGTGCCTGGAGGCAGTTAGTGAGACAGACTGTTTCTAGGGTGTGTTTACCTGGGCAAGTAGTTGGCATGTAATCTCTTTCAGCAAATCTGGTTCATTGAGAAGGCCAGGTGGCAATTCATCCCTATGGAACCTACTGTGTTGGGGAGACTTTGGAGTCCTGCTGGCATCCCTATCACAAGCTCACTCGTTGGAACCCAGAGTCCCTTTTCAAGTTCCAGTTTAGGGTGCTGCTGTTGGCTGAGCTGTACTCCTGTCAGTTGCAGGCTGATAACTCCTGGCAGGATGGGATTTGGTTGGTGGCATCTTGCAGGGCCCTGTAACCCTACCTGCTGTCACAAATCCTGTTGCGTAGCCTTTATTCACATGCACAAATGTTTTACAATATATCACTCTTAAGCAGAACAGATACCAGATGTGAAAAGTAAGCCTCTTAAGATTATGTGTGCCTTTTTTAAAAAAATGCACCTTGAAAAATAAATTGTAGCCTGATTTGGCCTGTAGCCAGCTTTTCCATGCTCAGAATATGTTTACTCATCATGTTCTTGCTGCCGTATGGAGACCAGCAGAACTTTGCTTCCACATCCTGCCAAGAGTAGGGCCTGGGAATAGCTGTCTAGGGCAGTGTGCTCTGTACCAGTGTCCAAGGATCTTAAGGAATTTAACTGAGCAGCTAATAGACTAAGGGATTTTAAAGTATGTTTTGTTGACATTAAACAGTTTGTTATAATTAACCAATTAATTAATTAGTTGGTCCTTGGGGGTTTAACCCAGGGCCTTGGGCATACTTTGTAAGTGCTCTACCAGCCCCTTTTCACTTTTTTATCTTGAGGTAGTCTTGGTAAGTTACTCAGGCTGCCTCTGGCCTTAAACTTGAGATCCTTATGGGCATACTTTGTAAGTGCACTCCCAGCCCCTTTTCACTTTTTTATCTTGAGGTAGTCTTGGTAAGTTACTCAGGCTGCCTCTGGCCTTAAACTTGAGATCCTTATGCCTCCTCCTCCTGAGTTGTTGGGATTACAGGCATGTATCACCATGCCTGGTTTAAAACAGTTATTTAAATATCAGTTAATTAGTGCTTTTTATTACAGCTTCTTGAACTCAAGTTTGATTATTGCAGTTGACACAGATACTTGATAAATGCAAGTTCACTGTGGAGGTGTGGGGCACAGTTGAGCATGGACTTGAAGGGAGGGGAAGAGAGAACACATAATTTACAGCTGCTGAAATAATTTAGCTGTTTCCCGTGCTGATTGCTGTCCTCCTCTGTACTTCTGATGCAGTGAATTGTTAATAGGATAGGCTCTTGTGGTGCCAATCAGGGTTGGGATGAGGCCATTTCAATTGTTGGGAATAAACTCTGAGACTGGGAGGAGCGCTGTAAGTTTGCAACTAATGCCACATTCCCTTTCAACCCCAGCAAAGTATCTAAGCTTTAGAATGTGGTGTGACTTGAGGACTGCATTCTGTTGAATGAAGGCAGGTACTGGATGGTACAATGTTGTTGATTAGGTAATGATGGAAAGTGGGAAGATGGGAATCTAGGAGTAGGTAGGGTTCAGCTTACAGAATTGCATAAAAACTGCGTTATTTATAGACAGAACAGATTTATCTGTGGAGTGGTTGTTGACCCTTTGAAATGTTTCCCTGCCTAAAAAGAGCTACCAAGGGAGGTGTCACTACTCTGCAATAAGGTTTCATCCACTCACTTGTTCGTCTTGCCACCCACCCATTACATTACTTATTTGTTCATCAGCCATGCATTATTTAGTGCTTGCTCTGTGTTAGACCTATCTAGAGAGAGAACACTATCTAGAGAGAGAATACTATCTAGAGAGAGAACACTCTATCTAGAGAGAGAACACTATCTAGAGAGAGAATACTATCTAGAGAGAGAACAGTAGGTGAGGAAGAGGTCTGTACTCTCAGTTCATATTTATAGTATAGTTTGGTAGATTTCATTGCTGCTCAGAGAATTATGGCAGTATACAAAGAAACAACAAAATCTAGCAAATAAAATTTGTAAAAATGATTATTTGGCCAAGTTGGGCTAATCCCAAGCACTGAAGGGTGGTTTCATGTTAGAAAATCTATTGATAAGAGTTGACATATTAATAGGTTAAGGGTAAAACTATATGACCATCTTAATAGATGTAGAAAACCTACTTGAGGGTTAGGGGTGTGGTTCAGTGGTACAGTGTTTGCAAAAGCATGTAATAGGGTTCATCCCCCAGTGCAAAAACAAAAAACAAACAAACAAAAAAACAAAACCTATTTGATAAAATTTAACACCCAATCATGATAAAACATTTTAGAAGTTTAGAAAAGGAAGGGAACTTCTTTACTTTTATAAAGTACATCTACAAAAAACTATAGAAAACGTTTTTATTTCTTGAATATTTAGACTAGAGGACAATACAGTGTACCTAATATCCAGTTTTAGCAATTACCAATTCATGGAGTACCTTGTATTTTAAAAATTTTTAGCAGGGTAAATTATATGCAGCATAAAAGTTACTGTTATAAACCGGGCATAGTGATACACTGCTGTAATCTCAACACCCTGGAAGCAGAGGTAGAAGGAGCATGAGTTGAAGGCAGTCTGTACTTCCTAGAGAGACTTTGTCTCAAAAAAAAAAAATTGGTGTTACGATTATTTTAAGTGTTAATTCTGTGGCACTAATTATTTTCACAATGTTGTGCAACCATCACCACTGTCTACTTCTAAATTTTTTTAATCACCCAAACAGAAATTCTGTTCGGTACCTACTAAGCAATAACTTTCATTACCAACTCCCTCTCCCATAGCTGCTGATATCCTTTAATCTACTTTCTATCTCTTTGAATTTGCCTACTTTTTCATATAAATGGATATTTGTTTCATATAAGTGGAGTTATATGATATTTGTCTTTTTTGTACCTGGCTTATTTCACTTAGCATAGTGTTTTCAAGATTCATCTATGTTGTAGCATCTATCAGAACTTCATTCCTTTTTATGATTGAATAGTACTCCATTGTATATACATACCACATTTTATAAAATCTATCAATGTATATTTGAGCATTTATACCTTTTGTATATTATGAGTAATGCTGCTCTGAACATTTACATGCAACTGTTTGAGTTCCTGTTTTCAGATCTTTTGTATATCTAATTAGGAGTAGATTTGCAGAGTCAGAGTAATTTTATGCTTAACTTTTTTTTTGTTTTGTTTTTTTGCGGTACTAGGGGTTGAATCCAGGGCTTCACACTTGCATGCTATGCAAGTGCTGGACCACTGAGCTGCACCCCCAGCCCCCCTTTTGTTTTCTTTACTTTTTGAGACAGGGTCTCGCTAAGTTACTCAGACTTCCTCTGGTCTCGAACTTGTGATCCTCCTGGCTCCGCCTCCCAAGCCACTGGGATTACAGGCGTGCGCCACCATACCCAGCTATGCTTAACTTTTTAAGAACCCACCAGACTTTTCCATAGCAGCTGCATCATTCTACATTGCTGGAAGCAAAGTAAATGTTCTAATTTCTCCATATCTTCTCTAACACTTGTTATTTTCCTTTTTTAAAAAAATTATAGCCATACCTAGTAGGTGTGAAGTAATTTTAATTTTAATTTCCTTAATGACTAATGCTATTGAGAATTTTGGGATGTGTTTATTGGTGTATTTAAATCCTTTGCCCATTTAAAACATTTTTTTTTTGTCATTGAGTTATAGGAGATGTTTTAAATTCTGGGTATTATATCATATCAGATATGTGATCTGCAAACATTTTCTTCCAGTCTCTGGTTGGTCTTTTCACTCTCTTGATAATATCCTTTGATGCAGAAAAGTTTTTAATTTCATTGAAGTTCAGTTTACCTATTTTTTTCTTTTATATCCTGTGATTTTGGTTTTATATTCAAGAAACCATTGCCAAATCAAGGTAATGAAAGTTTGCCCCGATGTTTTCTTTTAATAATTTTATAGTTTTAGCTTTTAAATTTAGGTCTTTGATCCATTTTTAGATTCTTACTGAAAAAATCAATTGATTGAGGTGGCATCGTGTCACACATCTATAATCTCAGCTATTTGGGAAGCTAAGACTAGAGGATCTCAAGTTTGAGGCCAGAGGCAGCTTGTGCAAATTTTTTCAAAAATAAATAAATAAATAAATAAATAAATAAATAAATAATAAAAATATGAGGGCTAGAGGGGCAGTTTAGTGGTAGAGCACTTGCCTAGCATGTGTGAGGCCCTGGATTCAGTCTCCTAGTTCTGGGAAAAAAAAATCAGTTGACTGTAGAAGTGAGGGTTCAATTCTGGTCACTCAATTCTATTCCATTGGTTTATATGTTTATCCTTATGTGGATACTATACTTTTTATTACTTTACTTTTGTGGTCAGTTTTGAAATCAGGACTTGTGCATTCTCCAACTTTGTTCTGTCCCCTTGACCCCCACACTCTTTTTTTAAGCTTGTTTTGTGCATTCAGGGTTCCTTGAAACTCCATATGAATTTTAGGATATGTTTTTCCATTTCTGTGAAAAATACCACTGGAAATTTGATAGGAATTGCGTTGAATTGCTGTGCATAGTTATTGTCATTTTGTTGTTGTTGTTGGGTACCTTTGAGTCAGGTTCAACTCATATCGATCGTATGTACAACAGAATGAAATACTGACACTGTACCATGCACACTATCATTTTTATGTTTAAGACCGTTGTTGGAGCCACTGTGTCAATCCATCTAGTAGATGGTCGTCCTTTTTTCATTGACTTGCCACTCTCCCAATAATGATGTCCTTTTCCAGGGATTGGTCCCTTCTGACAGCATGTCCAAAACATGTAAGATGCAACCTAGCAATCCTTGCTTCCAAGGAGCACTCTGGTTGCACTTCTAGGGTTGATCTGTTGGTCCTTTTGGCAGTCCATAGTGTCAGGTAAGAAGCCAAAAACCCGTAAACTCTGTTGTTGTCGTTGTTAGGTGCTGTTGAGTCGTGTCCGACTCATAGCAACCCTCATAGGGTTTTCAATGGCTGATTGTTTTTTCGGGATTGCCTTGGGAGTGGATTGCTATGTCCTTCTCCCATTTTTGTGGTGCTTGGAATTGAATTTAGGACCTCAGAGACTGTAGAGCGGTGCTCTACCAGCTGAGCTAAATCCCAGCCCTTCTGTAAACTCTAGCAGACCTTTATTTTGGAGAAGCTGCTCTAACAAAGGAGAGAGCAGCAGCTGTGAGAGGAAGGGGTGAGGCTTTTATGGGCTCTAGGTGTGTGGGGAGAATGGGATTTAACTCAGTTGGTAGAGTGCTGCTCCGTAGTCTCTGAGGTCCCAGGTTCCATTCCCAGCTCCAAAAAATGGGAGAAGGACGTGGCAATCCACTCTCAAGGCTGTCCTGAAACAATCAGCCGTTGAAAACCCTATGAGGGTCACTATGAGTAGGACACGGCTCAATGGCACCTAACAACAACAACAACAACAACAACAACAACAACAACAACAAGGTGGGGGTGGTGATTGACATGTCCCATCGGGATAGGTAGGAAGTGGGTGCATGGAGGGTTCTGATAGGCTGGAAGAGGAAAAAGAAAGTAGTCATCAGTTACCAGGGTCCAAGGGCAGATTTTGAGTTAGGTTTTGGTGGGCTTTTTTGGTGGGCTTTTTGAGGCCTGGGGCATAATGGGTAGAAGGCAGCACCACCTTATAGGAAGGTGCCATTTTGTGACAGGTCCTGCCTAACACATAGTATATTCAATATTTGTCTCCAGAATCATACTTCAAAAGCATCAGTTCTTCTCCTGTCTCCCTTATTCACTGTCCAGCTTTCGCAAATGTATGATGCAACTGGAAATACCATGGCATGAGTTAGGCGCACCTTCATCTTCAATGTAACATCTTTACTTTTTAACACTTTAAAAAGATCTTTTGCAACAGCTTTCCTCAATGCAATGCATCTTTTGATTTCTTGATTGCTGCTTGCATGGGTGTTGATTGTAGAACCAATTAAAGCCAAAATCTTGGACAATCTCAATCTTTTCTTCATTTATTATGAAATTGCTTACTGACCCAGTTGTAAAGACTTTTGTATTCTTGATATTGAGGTGCAATCCATACTGAAGGCTGTGTTCTTTGATCTTCTTCAGTAAATGTTTCAAATCCTCTTCACTTTCAGCATGAAAAGTTGTGTCATCTGCATAACACAGGTTGTTAATGAATTTTCTTCCAATCCTGATGCCATGTTCTTCTTCATAAAGTTCAGCTTTCTGGATTATTTGCTCATCATAGAGATTCAATAGGACATAGCCTTGATGCACACTTTTCCTGACTTTAAGCAGTGTTTCCTCGTTCTGTTCCAATGATGGTCTCCTGGTCCATGTACAAATTCCTCATGAGTACAATTAAGTGATCTGGTATTCCCGTTCTTTGCAGTGTTATCCATAAATTGTTGTGATCCACACAGTTAGTTGCCTTTACATAGTCAATAAAACATAGACAGACATCTTTCTGGTATTCTCTTTGGGCCACAATCCATCTGGCATCAGCTATGATGTTCCTGGTTCCATGCCCTCTTCTGAATCCAGCTTGATTTTCTGGTGGTTCCCTGTCAATGTAGTGCCACAGTTACTTTTGAGTGAGCTGTAGCAGTTTTTTACTTGTGTGTGATATTAATGTTATTGTTCAGTAGTTTCCACATTTGATTGGATCCCCTTTCTTGGGAATACGCACACATAAGGATCTCTTCCAGTCAGTTGGCCAGGTAGCTGTTTTCCAGATCTCTCAGCATAGACAAGTAAGCACTTGCAGTGCTGCATCTGTTTATTGAAAGATCTCGACTGATATTCCGTCAATTCCTGGAGCCTTGTATTTTACTAATTCCTTCAAGGAAGCTTCCACTTCTTCCTTCAATACTGTTGCTTCCTGATCATATGCAGCTTCTTGAAATGGTTGATCATCCACTGATTCTTTTTAATTTAATGACTGTGTATTTTTCCATCTTCTTTTGATGTTCCCTGCATTGTTTAATATTTTCCTTGTAGAATCATTCACTATTGCCACTTGAGGCTTGATTTTTTTCTTCAATTCTTTAAGCATGAAAAAAATAGTGTGTTCCTCTCTTTTGGTTTTCTATCTCCAGTTCTTTGCACATGTCATTAGAATATTTTATATTCTTGAGCTGCCCTTTGGAATCTTCTCTTTAGTTCCTTAACTTTGTTATGTCTTCCTTTTGGCTTGATGTTGAAGGGCAAGTTTCAGAGTCTCTTTTGATATGTAATTTGATCTTTTTTCCCTGTCTTTTTAATAACCTTTTGCTTCCCTCATGAATGATGTCTTTGATGTCATGCCACAACTTGTCTGATCTCTGATAATTAGTGTCTAAAGCATCAAATTTGTTCTTTATATGGTCTCTGAGCTTCAGCAGGATATACTCAAGGTCATAATTTGGCACCTGTACACTTGTTCTAATTTTTGTCAGTTTCAATTTGAACCTGCATATGAGCAGGTGATGGTCTAATCCACAGTCAGCACCTGGTCTTGTTCTGACCTCTGATATTGAGGTTTTGAATCATCTGTTTCAACAGATGTAGTCAGTTTGGCTCCTGTGTGTTCCATCTGGGCTGGGGTTTAGCTCAGTTGGTAGAGTGCTGCTCTGTTCTCTTTGAGGCCCTGGGTTTGATCCCCAGCACTGCAAAAATGGGAGAAGGACCTGGACACCCACTCTGGAACCAATTCTTAAACAATCTGCCATTGAAAACCCTATAAGGGTCACTGTGAGTTGGACTTGACTTGATGGCACCTAACAACAACAGTATCCCATCTGGTGAATTCCATGTGTAGAGTTGCACTTATGTTGGTGAAAAAATAGATTTGCAATGAAAAAAATTCTTGGGCTGACAAAATCCCATCATGGGATCTCTAGCATCATTTCTGTCACCAAAGCCATATTTTCCAACTACTTAGCTGCCTTCTTTGTTTCCAACTTTTGCATTCCAATCACCAGTAATTATCAGTGCATCTTGGTTGCATGTTTAGTCAATTTCAGATTGCAGAAACTGGTAAAAATCTCCCACTTTTCATTTGTGGCCTTAGTAGTAGGTGCATAAATTTGAGTAACAGTCATATTAAGTGGCCTTCCTTGTAGGCGTATGGATAGTATTCTATCATTGACAGCATTGTACTTAAGGCCTGATCTTGAGATATCTCTTTGATGATGAATGCAATCCCATTTCTCTTTAATCTGTCATTCTCGGCATAGTAGACCATATAATTACCTGATTCAAAATGTTTCATACCAGTCTATTTTAGCTCACTGGTACCTAGAATGTCGATATTTATGTGCTCTATTTCACATTTGATGATTTCTAATTTTCCTAGATTCATACTACATGCAGTCCACATTCCAGTTATTAATGAATGTGTACAGTTTCTTCTCATTTTGAATTGTGCCACATCAGCAAATGGATGTTCCTGGGGCTTTATTCCATTCCTATCATTAATGTCAATTCTACTTTGAGGAGGGAACTCTTGGACATCATCTTTTGAGAGCCTTCCAACATGGGGGGGTTCATTTTCTGCTACCATATCTGATAGTGTTTCTCTGTTATTCATAGGATTTTCAGTGACTAATTGTTTTTGGAGTTAGTTACCAGATCCTTCTTCCTAGTCTACCTTAGTCTGGATGCTCAGCTGAAATCTGTTCACCATGGGATACCCTGCTGGGATCTGAAATACTGGTGGCATAGCTTTCAGCATCACAGCAACATATAGTCCCCCACAGTATGACACACTGACAGACAAGTGGGGGATTGTCATTTAGGCAATATTAAATCTTGCAATACATGGTTTCCAGATGTTTATTTTTTTAGGTTTTCTTTAATTTCTTTAGCATTGATTTGTCGTTTTCAATATACAGTTCTGTTGCTTCTTTGGTTAAATTTATCCCTAAGTATTTTATTCTCTTTGATGGTATTTCCAAATGGAGTTTCTTTCTTAATTTCCCTTTTGGATAACTCACTGCTGCTTCTTCTTGTTAGGTGCGGTGAAATCATGTCCAACTCATAGAGACCCTCATAGGGTTTTTAATGGCTGATTGTTTCGGGATTGTCTCAGGAGTGGATAGCCATGTTCTTCTCCCATAATTCGCTGCTGGCATAGAAATGCAATTTTTGAGTCAACTTTGTATTCTGAAACTTTGCTGAATTTATTTGTTAGCTCTAGCAATTTTCTACATGTAAGATCATGTTATCTGCAAATAGTGATATTTTTACTTTTTCCTTTTCATTATGGATGCCTGTTATTTTTTTCTTGTCTAATTGGTCTGGTTTGAACTTTTAGTATTAAGTTGACTAGATATGGTAAAAACAGGCTTTTTTTTTTTTTTTTAGTTTTGGGGGGCTTTCAGGACCTTATTTCTGTACTTTACCATGAGCTACACCCCCAACCCCTTTTTTTCTCTGTATCAATTGAGATGACCATGTATTTTTTTCCTCATTCTATTAATGCTAATAGTTTGTTCACCTGCAGCCCTACCACTGTGGCATCTGATCCTGTCAGATCTCGGAAGCTAAGCAGGGTCAAGCTTGGTTAGTACTTAGATGGGAGACTGCCTGGGAACACCAGGTGCTGTAGGCTTGGGAGAAGGACCTGGCAGCCCACTCCCAAAAATCAATCTACCTTTGAAAACCCTATGAATAGCGGAGAAGCACTAACAATAGTGTTTTGCATGTTACATAGGGTCGCTATTAGTCGGACACCGATTAGATGGCACCTAACAACAATATTTTGTTCAGAGCTTTTGCATATACTTTTGTAGGGGATATTGGTCTATAATTTTCTTGTGGTGGCTGCCTAGCTTTAGTATCAGAGTAATGCTGATCTCATAGAATGAATTAGGAAGCATTTCCTTTTTGTCTGTATTTTTTGGGAAGCCTTTGGGAAGGATTGGTGTGCTGCTACCCTTTTTTAACAGTTGCTGTGCTGACCAGTAGGTCCTTGCCTCCCTGGCCTTGAAGCTGCGCCTGGTCAATTTTTCCATACTTTGTCATGACACGTCCACCTTGACTACCTGTCTAGGGAGCCAGTCACACTGATGATGTAGATTGGAAGGTTCCCTGGCAAATAGGGCGAAGTTGACAAGTTGGACTTTAAGACTGTCTCTTTTCCCCTGTGTTCTTGCTTTTCTTGGGCTGGTGGATGGATGGTATGATTGCAGGCTTACTGAATAAGAACAAGGCCTCTGAGCCATCCAAAGGATCAGGACAAATTAGCTAACAAGGGAGTGGTTTCTTTGTTAAAAATATTTAAACATATTCTCATATTTCTAATATTTCAAAATGGAAGACTCCACTAAGCATAGCTTTCCACAATTCTAAGTTCATATCTGATTATAGAGGTAGCCACATGTATTTTTTCGAAGTAGTAACTCATGTATATGTGCCATCGTGCTGTTGTTTCCACTCAATAATATTTTGTATCTGTTTTCATATATCACCACAGCCCATTTTTTAACCTATTTTAATGGCAATATCATTTTCCATTATACTGTTCCATATGACTCTTTTGTTGTTGTTTTTATTCAATAAACAGATATTTTCTGAGAACTGGGTACAGTACTGAGCAGTGAAAATATAAGCAATGGGTTAGGCAGACAATTGTCCTGACCCTTGTGGAGTTCTCGTTAGTTGAATTCTAGTTGTTGCTGGCCAGTGAAATAAAACTTTACTGACAACCTCAGACAGCCTTGGGCAGGATGAAAGCCTGTGCAGACCCTAGCTCTGGTTCCAGGTGCTACCAGGACCACCCCTGCTGCTACTGTTTTGTCTTTCTCTGCCTCTTCCTCCTTTTTTCCTCACCTTCTCCCCTTCCCTCCCCCCACCTCGTTCTTCTTGTCTTGCTACTAGAACTTGCCATGTAGCCCAGGCTTATCTTGAACTCATGATCCTCCCTTAACCTTGTGAGTAATGACATTATAGGCTTGCGCCATCATGCACAGACTGTTAGTGCCTTCTGAGATGCAGATGGGGCTTTGACAGGATAGTAGAAGTTCTGCTTCAAACTGGGCTCTCAGCAATGCCCAGGATGGGGAGCCCTGGGAGCATGACAGAAGTGGCTCTGAAAGGAGGCTGCTGCAGCAGCAGGAAGGATTCTTGTTTCCTAGGCAATACTCTGCTTAATATTTTTAGTGCATGGTCACGGCAGAACTAAATGTGGTTTCTGATCCCAAATTGGTAATAAATGTAGACATATTTAGAGTCAGAAACAATGCATTTAAAATCCTCTGCTCCTTAATTGTCTTGCCAAGTGCTGAGTTTAGGTTTCTTTGTTTCTTGGCTACCTACCCAGCCTCCCACCATCTCTTGGAGAAGGCGCCTGGATTTTCTCTGGGTGTTGGGTGGGATTGTGAAACCCGTGAGTTATGGCTCTGAGAGCTGTGTTGAAAGGCATCTGATTTTTGTGTTTCTGCCCACGTATGTAAATGTGTATGTTTTAAAATTCATCTTTCTTTCATCTTTAAGGATCTGATATTATAAATAGTCTTGGGTGTTCAAATGTGTTAAAAATAAAATATAACGTTTCAGTTGCTGACTTACCTGGAAGACAGTCATTGCCAACATGGTGATAGTAAGTTCGGTGTTGGTGACCCATCCTCATATTGCCACAAAGTGTTGCTGTAAGTAAATGCTGGTTTTGGCGGGGCTCTTCAATTAGTTTAAGGGGGACCCTAATTATTGCCTATCTCATCATTACAGAGTTATAATTTGCATCTCAGGTTGCCCAGAATAGTATCTATTTTCTCAAACCTCTGAGGGCTTTCTTTTTAGTAATGACTTTGCAAGCCTAAGATGTGGAAAACTATGTTATCTACTGATTGTGAACAGAACTTCAAACCTCCTGAGGGCAGTGATTTTCTTTTTATTTTCTATTTTATAGTATCATGCCCAGTATGATCAGAGAACTGAGATTATTGCTAAAATATGTGTGTGGTACTTGGTTCTATGGTGTGAGTGCTGAGTGCTTATAATCCACAGTGGCATAGCGTAAGGGTTGATGTATTTGCCTATTTGCAGATAGTCCTTTTGAAGAGGAGCTATGGACTAGAAGTTTTACCTTACCCCAGATCTTAGTCCCTCTAAGAGGCCCTGATGTTCTCTGGAATCCTAGAGTCTGCAGGAAAAAGGAAAGATGATCTCTACCTCCCCACCCACAGACTGTGGTGTGTAGATGAGTGTGTGAAAGTGCTTGGTGTCATTTGGGAGCAGGCAATAGAGAAAGCCCATTGTGTCTACTGTCCTGACATCCAATTATTATTTTAAATGGGGAGAGAAGAAAGAGGAAGTCCTGGGGCCTTTTCTCCCTGGATGCCATCTGTCTTGTCCAGTGTGGTCCCAGCAGTTTAGGTTTGTGCTTGCCATGGCTACTCCTTCCCTCCCTGACTGTACCATAGAGATAGAAGAGTAGCAGCAAGAATTTTGAGACAGGCCTGAGTCATCAGGAAGCTGGACTCTGAAGTCTGCTTTTGGTCAGCTGGCACTGATGCAGAGCCAGCCACCATCACATAAGGGTTTCAGTGGAAATGTATCTGTAACCACCCAAAGTGTAGTCCAGTGGTGTGGACAGACCTGCGGCCCAGGAAAGCTTGGCTTCATGCAGGGGCTTGATTGGCAGGATAGACGACAATCCTGTAGAGATAGAGCCCTCACTGCTTTTGTTTTTCCTGTCTTTTGCATAGAATTTTCTCTAATAATAGTTAATAGTAAGACCTATAAGTTTCTTGAACCCCACCCTTGTGCCAGGCACTATGCTGTATGTTCTATGTCATATCATTTAATTTGATAACTGTACTACTAAATTATTACTGTCAAGTCCCTTTGTAGATGAAGGAATTGAGATTTGGCAAGGTTAAGCATGAAGTTTAAGGTCACACAGCAAATCAGGGAGAACTGAGTTGAAATCCAGAACCTATGTTCTTTCTGTTGCATTGGAGTGGAGATGGAATGAAATGGAACTTCTTATAACCTTGGTTATCATTACTGGCCACACACTGATCACTCTCAGGACCTTAGGCAGAGTCAAGGAAGAAATATGAGGAATAGAGCCCCTTGCCCACTCCCTGCTAAAAGCGTACAGTCTAGGGCCTAGTGGGAAGTACACTGACCAGGTCCAGGCTATTTATCTAATTCACCTGATCACCTACTGATGTACTTAGTCAAGCCCCATTCACCTTTTTAGTGTCCATTTTCTTTGCCATGTGAAAGCAATCTTATATGAGGAGTGGAGTGTTAGGATCATACACTAGTTGGAAATGAGCTTAGATAGCATTTTGCCCAACTTTTATTCAATATAGATTTTCCCTCCCCTCTGCTGAGTTTTTGCCAGACAGTTGGGTATATATGAGGAGGGTGCTTAGTGCTGGGCTCTTGGTGGGTGGGGTCAGGGACATTTTGCTGAATGTACAGCTAGGGAGCTTGAATGATGGGAGGTTAAGAGGTCAAGCCACAGAGGGAGCCAGTAATCTGACTGCAGCCTCTCCCTCTTCCTCCCTCTTTCCTTCATATCCTCCCTTTTTCTCTCCATCCTTCTCTCCCCCTTCCGCTCTCCCTCCCCCCCCTTCTCTCTTGAGATGGGGTCTTGGTGTATAGCCAAGGCTGGCCTCAAACTCACTATTATAGCCCAGACTGGTTTCAAATTTGCAATCCTCATGCCTCAGTCTCCCCAGTGCTGGGATTACAGGCATGCACCATTATGCCTCGCACACTGGCCTGTCAAGGGCATTCAGCAATCTGTGTGTGTGTGTGTGTGTGTGTGTGTGTGTGTGTGTGTGTGTGTGTGTGTGTGTGTCTTACAGAAAGAAACTTGGACATGGTAGAGGTGGGTATCTCCACAAGAGGGCCCCTAGAGGCTCATTTAAAATTTCTGTTCTGACAGAAAGCGTGCCTTTTTATTTACACTGTTGGAGAACAGAAGAAATAAGATGATGGATCCAGTTTCCATGACTGATTTCACAGACCATGGTCTGTAGAAAGAGCCTGAATTCTAAGGCCAAACAGGCTTTGAATCCTGACTCTACTCCTCTCTGGCTGTGTGAACTTTGGCAAGTTAGTTAATCTCTCTGCATTTTGGTCCCCTAGTGGGTAAAATGAACAGCATATTAGAACCACCTCAGGGTTTTTGTGAAGACTAAATGAACTTAGTGATTTGTTTAGAACATAGATAGTGTAATGTAAGTGTTGACTACAGTTGTTGGACAGAACTTACTTTCCTCCAGGATACTGTTATTTCATTGGAGCACTGCAGGAAGGAGTGTCACTGGGGTATTTCTCTCCCCCACACCAATTGCTCTAACTGTGATCACTACAGTATAAGAACTAAAGTTCCTATGCAGTCTGATAGCTCAGAGAAGGTAGAATTTTGTCTGATGGCATTTCCTTTTTAGGAGAATTTGCCTCTCTACTCCTTCCTGCTGCTATGATTGTGCCTATCACTGTCTTAAGGATGTATGTATTGAGGAGTGGCTCTACACTACCACAGGAATCTATTGCATGGCACTGGAGAATCCTTGTATGGTACTATGGGGTGAGATTTTTTTTTTTTTTCCTGTTATCATTAGGACTCTGGTGGAAACTAGGCGCAATGGTGCATACCTGTAATCCCAGCAACTCAGGAGGCTGAGCCAGGAGGATTGCAAGTTCAAGGCCACAGGTAGCCTGTGTAACTTAGACCCTGACTAAAAAAATAAGGCTAGGGATACAGCACAGTAGTAGATCACTTATAAGGTATGTGTAAGACCTTACGTTCAACCCCCAAGTACCACCCTCCCCCTCCCCTGTAACTGTAGTGGAATGTTGAAAAATTAGCATTTACAGAAGTGGTCTAAATTTCTAGACTCCAGTAGTACCATTCAGCCTTTCAAAGTATCGTGCTCTTGTTCCTCCATTTCTTCATATGTGGACCCTTATCTTCTGAAGGGCCCCTGGCTGTCTCATTGCCAAATCCAGTGGATCAGCTCATCTTCGTTCTCACTGATCTCTTCACATTGCTGCCTACAGGTTGATTTTCTCACTATTCTCTCCTCTCTTGACTTACGTAATTCTGCACTAATCTTGCTACTGCTCTTCTGTTTTTTTCTCCTCTTCTTCCTTTTCCTCCTCCTCTTCTCTTCTGTTCCTTCTCTCCTCTTCCTCTTCCCTTCCTCCTCCTCTCTTTCTCTTCTCCTCCTCACTAGACAAGCATTCGACCACTGAGCTGCACCCTCAGTCCCTTTTTTATTTTGGAACAGGGTCTTGGTAATTTCACAGGCTGCCTCTGGCGTAAAATTCATGATCCTCCTGCCTCAGCCTCCTGAGTTGCTAGGATTATAGCTGTGCACCACAGCTGCTTGCTCTCATTCTTTTCCTAACCTGCAGCCATGATAAGACTAGTTTTGGCCCACTGTCCTTTTTGCTGTGAGATTTCTATCTAAGATAGTGACTGTACTTTTGTTGCTATGGTCATCACTCTGTGCTGATGGCATCAAAAGCTTTTGCCCTGTTCTAGCCCAATCGGTTTCCAACAGATATGAAGTTGCCAGAACCTTCCTGAATTCATTGACAAGCTCTGTGCCTAATGGCACTGAACTCTGATTATTATATATATAGGTACTGAGCGCCTGCCATGTTTTCTGGATCTTCAGCAATCCAAATGAAGACTGAACCTTGAGCTTCCTTCCAATGTTCAGATTGGAAGGCTGTGTCCCAGTAGGAAAATTCTGGAAAGGGACAGGCTGGGCTTTTATTCACTTTGCTTACCTTTTGATTTCTTTTATATAGCACCGCTGTCTTTTGTCTCTGAGATTGAATGTTTTTGCTAATCTGTTTAGCTACCTTGTTGTTGCTAGGTGCTGTTGAGTTGGGTCCAACTCATAGCAACCCTATATACAATAGAATGAAACACTTCCCAATACTCTGCCATGCCTTGCACTATGTCAGTGCTTCTTTGCTATTCATAGGGTTTTAAGTAGCTGATTGTTTCGAGATTACTTTGGGTGTGGATTGCCACATCCTACTCCCATTTTTGCAGTGCTGGGGATTGAACCCAGGGCCACGGAGTGTGCAGAGCCGCACTTTATCAACTGAGCTAAACCCCAGCACTGTAGCTACCTTCTTTTTTTTTTTTTTTTTTTTTCGGTACTAGGGGTTGAACCTAGGGCTATGCAAGTGCTGGACTACTGAGCTGCACTCCCAGCCCCCCTTTTTTTCCTTTACTTTTTGAGACAGGGTCTTGCTAAGTTACGCAGACTTCCTCTGGTCTTGAATTTGCGATGCTCCTGGCTCCACCTCCCAAGCCGCTGGGATTGCAGGCGTGCACCACCACGCCCAGCTTGTAGCTACCTTCTTAAAGATCTGTATTTTTCCATAGTAGGGTGGAAGTGGGGTAGGTCATGTCCTCCCACCTCTTGGAGTAAAATTATTGAGAAGGGATCTGAGATGACCCTTCATGGCCCTTCTCTTTTAACCTATCTTGTTCGGTTTGCCTTCCAGTGCTCTATTTCCAGCTGAGCCTGTGGAACCCTGCTTGGCTTCCTGTGATCTCTGGCAGGACCAGCACTTGCCCTTACTGTCTCTGGAAAGGCCTCTTGGACTCTCCTTTGCAGGCTGCAGGAGTGGCTTTTGGCTTCATAGCTCGCTGGGCTGATAGAGGCTTTTAGTTCATTGTGAACCTTCCACCCTCTAACAGCCTTTTCTAAATGCTTTCCTTAGGTACTTTGAGTTTGAGAACAGTCCCTGTTTTTGGCCCTAGGTGTGACCTCAAACATGCAGCAAATACTGTCCCCATTATATATATGGCCAGTTCTGAGTCTAGCCTGCCCAGTTAGAGGCTGGCCTGCAGTAAGCAGCTACACTTATTTTGCTGTTCAAATGCTCTTTCTGGTTTCCTTTTCTCTCTTGACTTTCTGTTTAGTTGTGTCTGAGGAGAAAAACCTGTGTGCCCAACTACTCCAAACTTGTTTCTCTTGTCCTTCAAATTCTTCCTCCTCTTCCTCCTCCTCTTCCTACTCTTCTTCTTCTTCTTCTTCTTCTTCTTCTTCTTCTTCTTCGGTGGGGCTTGGGGGTTGAACCTAGGACCTCACACATAATTTGCAAGTGTTCTACCACTCAGCCCATTTTAAATTTTTTTATTTTGAGTCAAGGTCTTGCTAAGTTAGACAGTTTGCCTCTGGTCTTGAACTCCCGATCCTCCTGCTTCCACCTCCCGAATTGCTGGCATTATAGGCATGTGTACACCATGCTTGGCTCATTTTATTCTTTAAAATTCTATTTCTTAGTGGGGCACGTTGGCACATGTCTGTAATCCCACCAACCTGTGAAGTGGAAGCAGGAGTATCACAAGTTCTAGGCCAGAGGTAGCCTGCATAACTTAGTGCAATCCCATCTCAAAAAGTAAAAAAAATAGGCTGAGGGTGCAGCTCAGTGGAAGAATGCTTGCAAAGCATGTGTGAGGCCCTAGGTTCAACCCCTAGTACCACAAAACATAAATGAATAAATGAATAAATAAATAAATAAATAAATAAAATTCCATTTCTTAAGCCTTTGCACATTGTTCTTCCTTGTCAGGGCTTTCCTTTCAGTGTCCTCTTTGCATTGTTTTTTCAGCCTCCTATTTGTCTGGTTAAATTAGGTGGTGAGCTTCTGTTTATATAGAGGGGAGTGACTGTGTGTGTGTATGAGTTTGTGCAGCCCATAAATAGTAATGAATGTTTGTCTGTGGGAAGAACTCATCTTCTAACCTTCAGTTTCTATAGCAAGGTATTGCTTACAGTTGTTCCTGCAGCTGGCAATTCTGCATGCTTGGGGCCTGGCTCTCTGGAAGCCAGTATGCTGGGAACAGCTCTGAGTGCGTTTGGTCTGCCTTGGGATTTCAGCTCAAAACTGACTTGGGTCTCTCGTTTTCAGGTCTGGGAGTCCTTCTTTAAAATCCTTTTTATTCACTTTCTGGGAACAGCTACCCCACAAAAACCTATGATCCTGATTTGAAGAATGGGTCAGCTAGACAGTGTGTAGATGTTGCAAGAGGTGGAACTCTGGACTGTGATTTCAGGGTGCCTCGCCTCCCTGACTGGCTGTGGGTCCAGGGACCACAGTTATCATCCCTGTTCCAGTGATGGAGGGATAAATCAAGTGCCTCGTACTGTACTAAGTACTTTTTGTGCATTGCTTTATTTAATCCTCCCTACTACCCTCTTGGGCTGGGATTTAGCTCAGTGGGTAGAGCGCTGCACTGCAGTCTCTGAGGCCCAGAGTTCAATTCCCAGGACCGCAAAAATGGGAGAAGGGCCTGGCAATCCACTCCCAAGGCAATCCCGAAGCACTCAGCCATTGAAAACCCTATGAGGGTCGCTATGAGTCGGATACCGACTCGACAGCACCTAACAACAACAACAACTACCCTCTTAATTGTTGTTGTTGTTGTGTGCCGTCGAGTCGGTGTCCAACTCATAGCGACCCTCATAGGGTTTTCAATGGCTGAGTGCTTCGGGATTGCCTTGGGAGTGGATTGCCAGGCCCTTCTCCCATTTTTGCGGTCCTGGGAATTGAACTCTGGGCCTCAGAGACTGCAGTGCAGCGCTCTACCCACTGAGCTAAATCCCAGGCCACCCTCTTAATTGGGAACTCTTATTATACCTATTTTATAGGTGAAGAAACTGAGAGCTAATGAAGTTGTGTCCAATATCACATAGCTAGGAATTTGCAGACCAAGAATTGACCTTAGGTCAGTCTAACTCTTAAATCCATGTGTGGTGCTTTTTGCTTGATATTTTTGTCTCTTTGCTTCAGTTTCCTCCCTGTAAAATTAAAGTATGAATTGTTGCTTTTTCATTTTCCTGGATGATTGGAGAAAACAAATACATGGATATAACACTGTAGGTAAGGTGGAGCCCCAGAGGCTCCAAGGCAGGCCACTGAGGTGGTTTTCTTCTTGTATGGAACACTTAGGAGCATTTCCTGTTCTCCTTAAGCTCCTTATGTTCCTGAGACTCAGGGCATCCATTGTCTGTGGGGTCTTCCAGCCATGTCAGAACCTGCCAGAGACCCAGAAGTACCCTCCTCCCTGCCTTTGCTGCTTTTGCTTTACCGTCCTCATTCCATTCTTTTGTTTTCTTTTCTCAGAGAAAATAGTAGTTACTGGAGAATGTTTTGTTTACCCAGGGCTCAATCTCCTACCCCAGTCTTGTCTGAATGGAGTGGAAGACATGAGGCACCAGGGAGGCCTGGGCTGGGTGGCCTCCTCCCAACTGCTCCCCAATCATTTGCTCTGGGCTGCAGTAAGCTGGCAGTATAGATTGTTGAGGGCATCCAATCTCTATTTAAGTAGAGGTACAGCCTACAGATGGCCAGTTTTGATAGAAAAATGGGCATCTCAAGTACCTTATTATCTCTTTTGTCCCAAAGCCCAAGGATGTTTAAGAAAATAGTTACTGGTGGAACATTGAAATAGATTCCCCTTTCCTGGACTGAGTGATGCTGTTTTAAGTTGGCTGAAGGCCATAAATGTAAGGATGTAGATCTGTTTTGCATGACAGCCAAGGATGATGAGAGGGTTTGTTCTGCAGGCTACGCAGGAGTCATTGATCAAGGGAACCCAGGGTTTGTGGGTGGCAAGTGGTTTAGGGAGAGCACTCTCCTCAAGCCACGTGTGCCACACTGTGCCTCAGTAGGATGCTGAGACACTGGCTTTATGTTAGGGACTGAAGTTTTCTTTTGCAATCACTGATGTTTGGGTCCCTGCTTTTGACAGTAGGCTATCCTAGCAGAATGCTGCCTCATCTTTCCCTCTTTCCTCCCTCCCTCAGCTTCAGCATAAACCCCAGGGCAAATTTTTCCTGCATTCTCTCCTCCTGCCATTCCTTGAGTAAAGACTGAGACCGGGTGACATGTCTACAGGCCAGGCCCTAAAAGGACAGAAGACACTGTTAGCCATGTCTGCATGCTGCAGTTTGTGATTGCTCTCTGAGTGCTCCTGCAAAGCCTGGGAATCTGTCTCACACCTTTCTCCCAGCCTCACTTCACCTGATCTCTTAGTCCTCCCCAAACCCCACTGCTAACCCTCCTCCATGTCTTCCCTTTTGTGGAAAAGCATATGGGGGCAATAAATAGGTCAAGTGTGTATGTAGTCCATGTGGAATTACAGAGGGACGATGAAAGATCCATTTGTGAATTGATCTCTCATCCTTAGTCTTGGCAGATACTATTCCTGCTTTTGTGTGTGTGTGGAGGAGGTTGAGGCAGCTGGGAGCCCTGTGGGAACTGCTGTTTTTCTGTCCTCCATTCCTCTCCCTCTTCCAGAATGTGGGGATGCTGCTATTTGGGCATTAGCTGTCCCTGATTTCTTATTCCCCAGTTCCTTCTGGGCCTTCTCTTGCTCATTTGTCATCCTCATCCTTTGCTGCTTCCTTTTCATTTCTCTTTCCCACAGTTCCAGTCTCAGTGTTTATCCCTGGCTGTAAGAAGGGAGCATCTAATTCTGTGTGTGTACATGCATATATGAATGAACATAGTTGTGTAAGGAAGGGGTCCCCAACCACCAGGCCAGGGACTATACTGTCTGTATTTACATCTGTGTTTACAGCCTCACATTATGTCTGAGCTCCACCTCCTGGCAGGCCCCTATCCCCTTTCATCCATCCATGGAAAAATTGTCTTTTATGACACTAGTCCCTGGTGCCAAAAAGGTTGGTGTAAGGGAAGGAAGTCTGTGGCTTTTGAGTTAATGTTTATTTTTTAAAATTATTATTATTTATAGTAGAGAATAGTGTTGTTGTTGTTATTAGGTGCTGTTGAGTTGACTCCAACTCATAGCAACCCAAAGTATAGCAGAACAAAACACTCCCCAACACTGTGGCATACACACAATCTTTTTATGTTTGAGCCTAGTGTTGCTCCACTATGTTTCTTTTCATTTTTAGCAGTGCCACATCAGTAAAAGGATGTCCCAGGGACTTTACTTCTTTCCCCTCATTAAGGTAGACTCTCTTTTAAGGAGGCAGCTCTTCCCCAGTTGGTTCTTGAATGCCTTCCAGCCTGAGGGGCTCAATTTCTGGCACTATATTTGACAGTGCTTCTCTGCCATTCATAGAGTTTTCAATAGCTGATTGTTTTGGGAGTGGACTGCCAAGTCCTCCTCCCTAGTCTTTCTTAGTCTGGAAGCTCAGCTGAAAACTGTCCACAACAGGTGGCCCTACTGGTATCTGAAATACCAGTGGCATAGCTTTCAGCATCACAGCAATATGCAAGCCCCTACAACATGAGAGGCTGACAGATATGTGGGGGAATAGAGAGTACATTGTTGTTGTTAGGTGCTACCAAGTTGGTTCCAAGTCATAAGGATCAAATATACAACAGAAGGAAACACTCTCCGATTCTGTGCCAGGCATATGATCTTTTTTTATGTTTAAGCCCATTGTTGGAGCCACAGTGTCAATCCATCTAGTTGAGGATCTTGCTTTTTTTATTGACTTGCCACTCTCCCAAACATGATGTCCTTCTTCTTCGTGGTCCTTCCTGACAACACGTCCAAAATACCTAAGACACAGGCTAGCCATCCTTGCTTCCAAGGAGCACTCCGGTTGAACTTCTTCTAGGATGGATCTATTTATTGGTTCTTTTGGCAGTCCAAGGTATATTCAATATTCATCTCCAGCACCATAATTCAAAAGAATCGGTTCTTCTCCTCTCTCTCTTATTCAGTGTCCAGCTTTTATAACTACGATGCAAGTGAAAATACCATAGCATGAGTCAGGAGCACCTTCATCTTCCATGTGACATCTGTTCAACACGTTAAAGAGGTTTTTGCAGCAGCTTTTCCCAATGCAGTACAGCTTTTGATTACTTGACTGCTACTTCCGTGGGTGTTCATTGTTGAACCAGTAAAGCAAAATCTTGGAGAACCTCAGTCTTTTATCATGAAGTTGTATACTGACCCAGGTGTAAGGATTATTATTATTATTATTATTATTTTTTTTTTTTTTTTTTTTTTGCGGTACAGGGGGTTGAACCCAGGGCCTTGCGCCTGCATGCTGTGTAAGTGCTGGGCCACTGAGCTGCGCCCCTAGTTTTTTGTTTTTTGTTTTTTAACTTTTTGAGACAGGGTCTCACTAAGTTATGCAGACTGCCTCCAACTTGCTATCCTCCCACCTCCGCCTCCTGGGCCACTGGGATTACAGGCGGGCGCCACCACACCTGGCGCTCCCATTTTTTTTTACTTTTTTGAGACAGGGTCTTGCTAAATTACGCAGACTGCCTCTGGTCTCGAATTTGTGATCCTCCTATCTCCACCTCCCGAACTGCTGGGATTATTATAGTTGTGCACCACTGTGCCCGGCAGGATTATTTTCTTGATATTGAGGTGCAGCCATACTGAACACTGTGTTCCTTGTTCTTTATCAACAAATGTTTCAAATCCTTTTCACTTTCAGCAAGAAGAGTTGCATCACTTGTATAATGTAAGTTGTTAATGAGTCATTCTCCAATCCTAATGCCATGTTCTTCATAAAGTCCAGCTTCTTGAATTCTTAGCGCAGAGATTAAAGAGATACAGTGAAAGGATACAGTTTTGATGCACACCTTTCTTGACTTTAAGCCAGGCGGTGTTGCCTTTTTTGTTCAAATAACTGCCTAGTGGTCCATGTACAGATTCCTCATGAGTACAATTAAGTGCTCTGGAATTTCCATTCTTCACAATATTATTCATAATTTGTTATGATCCACACAGTCACGTGCCTTTGCATAATTAATAAAACATAGATAGGCATCTTTCTGGTATTCTCTGATTTCAGCTAATATTGATCTGACAGCAGTCATGTCCCCGGTTCCACACCCTCTTCTAAATCTGTCTTGATGTTCTGGCAGTTACCTGTTTAGATACTGCTGAGGTCACTTTTGAATGAATTTTAGCAAAATTTTACTTGTATGTGATATTAATGATATCATTTGATAATTTCCAAATTCGGTGGATCCCCCTTCTTGGGAATAGGCACAAATATGGATCTCTTCCAGTCAGATGGCCAGGTAGCTATTTTCCAGATTTCTTGGCATAAACAAGTTAGCACCTCCAGTGTTGAATCTGTTTGTTGAAACATCTCTACTGATATTCCATCGATTCCTGGAGCCTTGTGTTCTGCATTTCCTTCAAGGCAGCTTTCACTTTTTACTTTAGTACCATTGGCTCCTTTTCATATGTAACCTCTTGAAATGGTTGATCATCCATCAATTCTTTATGGTATAATGACTCTGGGTATTCCTTCCATCTTTTGATGTTCCCTGCATGATTTAATATTTTCCCTATAGAGTCTTTTACTATTGCCACTTGAAGCTTGAAATTTTTTCTTCATTTCTTATTTTTTCTTTTTTTGCAGTACTGGGGGTTGAACCCAGGGCCTCGTGCTTGCATGCTTTGCAAGTGCTGGACCACTGAGCTGCACCTACAGCACATTTTTTTACTTTTTGAGACAGGGTCTCACTAAGTTATGCAGACTGCCTCTGGTCTCGAACTTGTGATTGTCCTACCTCTGTCTCCTGAGCCACTGGGATTACAGGCATGAGCCACCACGCCCGGCTTTCTTCATTTCTTTAAGCTTAAGAAAAACAGAATGTGTTCTTCCCTTTTGATTTTCTGTCTCCAGCTCTTTGCATATATCATTGTAATATTTGACTTTGTTTTCTCGAGTTGCCCTTTGAAATCTGTTTGGTTCTTTAACTTTGTCATGCCTTCCTTTTACTTTAGCTGCTTGATGTTCAAGGGCAAGCTTCAGAGTCTCTTTTGACAAGTAATTGGACTTTTCTTTTTTCCTGTCTTTTTAATAACCTTTTGCTTTCATCATAAATGATGTCTTTGATGTCATGTCCAAACGCACCTGGTCTTCGATCATTAGTGTCTAACATATCAAATTTGTCCTTGAGGTGGTCTCTGAACTCCAGTGCAATATACCCAAGATCATACCCTGGCTCTCATACACTTGTTCTAATTTTCTTCAGTTCAGTTTGAACCTGCATATGAGCAGTTAATGGTCTGACCACATTCAGCACCTGGTCTTTTTCTCACTTTTGATATTGAACTTTTCCATTGTCTCTTTCCACAAATTAGTCATTTGGTTCCTGTATGTTCCATCTGGTGACTTCCATGTGTATAGTTACCATTTATGTTGGTGAAAAAATGGATTTGTAATGAAAAAGTTGTTGATCTGACAAAATTCTATCATGTGATCTCTAGCATTGTTTCTGTCACTAAGGCCATATTTTCCAACTACTGAGCTGCCTTCTTTGTCTCCAACTTTTGCATTACAGTCACCAGTGGTTATCAGTGTATCCTGATTGCATGTTCAGTCAATTTTAGACTACAGAAGCTGGTAAAAATTTTCCCTTCTTCATTTGTGGTTTTAGTGGTGGATGCATAAATTTGAAAAGTGACCATATTAACTAGCCTTCCTTGTAGGAATATGGATATTATTCTATCACTGACAACATTGTACTTGAGGACAGATCTTGAGATGTCTTTTTGATGATAAATGCAACCCCATTTCTCTTTAATCTGTCATTCGTGGCATAGTGGACTATATGATTATCTGATTCAAAATGGCCCATACCAGTCCATTTTAGTTCACTGATGCCTAGAATGTCAGTGTTTATGCACTCTGTTTCACTTTTGATGATTTCTAATTTTCCTAGATTCATACTATGTATATTCCATGTTCCAATTGTTAATGGATATGAACAGTTGTTTCTTCTCATTTTGTGTTGTGCCACATCAGCAATTGGATGTCCTAGGGACTTGAGTCCATTGACGTCATTAATGTTGACTGTGCTTTCAGGAGGCAACTCTTGCCCAGTTGTCTTTTGAGTGCCTTCTAACATGGGGGGCTCATTTTCTGGCACTATATTTGATAGTTTTTCTCTGCTAATCATAGGGTTTTCAGTGACTAATTGTTTTGGGAATGGGTTAGCCATGTCCTTCTCCCTTGTCTGTGTTAGTCTGGAAGCTCAGCTGAAACCTGTCCACTGTGGATGACCCTGCTGATATCTGTAATCCTAGTGGCATATCTTTCAGCATCACAGCAACATGCAACCACCACTGTACAGCAAACTGACATACAGTTGGGGGGAGTATAGAGTATTGAAAAGGTTTATTAATGTTAGTGCACCTTTAAGGACTAATAAGTGGGAAAACAGGCACCTAGAGAAGCTTAGGTAAACCAGGAAAGGATATTGGAAAAACCTGTGTTCCCTAGGTAAATCAGCATAAGGTGCTATTCCCCAGGGAAAAGTAAGCCAGAGAGAATAGGAGAGTTAAACATGCTTTTAGGAGGACAAGTGTTTTGGATAGACAGACAGGGTGGCAGGGCAAGAGATTAAGGAGGTGTGCATGAGGTTTCTAGAGAGAGAAGAGCTAGGAGTGGGGAGAAGGAGGAAAAGAGAAGAATTGAAAAAGAGAGATTGGGTACATGTACCTTGTAATTTGCTGTATTGTGGCTGTACCACAGTACCAGGTTGTAGCCACTAAACATACATAATCATATTGGCAGTGCCTAAGAAGAAGAAAACAACCAAGAAACAATTCAAAACATAGAACAAGGTTATAACTACTGATGACTTATAAATGGGACTTATCCTTGTATATAAAGAAGTTGAGATGTCCTTTGTCTTGCTTGAAGAGAACTTAGGTGCTTGGATAGATTCTAGATATAGTTTTATCATCAGGATGTTTTTGAGGCTGTGGAGACTCACAAGGAACAGGTGTTACTAAACAATGGATGTAACAAGAGGACCTGGAAGAGGCTCCTCCATCTGGGAAGAAGCTGATCCAATGGGGACCCTTATTTTTAGGTCTGTGGTACTACATAGTCTGCAGGCTATTTGTGTGGCTTGCATACTTTGCTATTAGGAGCCAGAAGAACTCTTATTACCAAGTTTTAACAAAGCCCTCTGTTTGGTATCTAGGTCTGCTTGTCTCTTTCTCTGTTTTAATTAAAGGAACTGGTTTTTTTTTTTTTTTTTTTTTTTGATCCCTTATAATACATCATAGTTACCTGTGTACTGTGCATCCAGAAGGCTTTCAAAAGTATCTTTTGGTTTTGGGCATTTTCATTAACACTAGTTACTACATAAATTTACTTATAAATAGGTCCTGGGTAATTGATTAATGCAAAGGATGAAGCCCCCAATATCTGAAAGGAAATTAATAATCATACCTGCCACATCAAATTCACCCAGAGGCATGCTTATGGTCTTTTGTAGTTGCTTGTGGTGGGCCTTACCAAGAAATCATAGCCAGCTTTTAGTGCTCAAGGGCTATAGGAGCTGAATGAACCTGTCTTCTCTTCAGAGGGCATGATTTCACTGCTCACTGTGGGGTCCTCTTTGTAGAGGTAGTAAAGCTCTGATTGCTTAGGACTCGATCAAGGTCAGTCTTTTTCAGTGCCCTTATTTTTTTCCATAAGAGTAGCTGGCATTGACCTCTGAAGAATCCCTTCTTTGGTGGGTTTTAATTTGCCTGGGGAAATAGAGCATTTCCCATGATTAAAGTTATCAGTTAGGCTTATTCTTTTGCCTATAATTGCTTCTCCTGGGACTTTTGAGTTTTTATTTTATCCATGTTATTGAAAATCCCCAAAGCAAAACTTAATTACTTAGTTATCTATAAACCAATTTGGTACCATGCAAGTATAAAACATAAGCACAGATGTACACAATATATACATATTTCCCGTGTTTATTTGTATATTTAAAAGGAAGAACAAAAGAGAAAAACCTGAGATACCTAACATTGAGACTTCGAAGTCTCCTTTTTGAGACCCTGGTCCTGGGGTCCACCAAAGAACAAAAGGTTAGGTGACTAAGGAGTTTGTTTACCTGACTTATCAAGGGAAGTCTCTAAGGAAGGAACATTTCCTGTTTGGGGGAGTTTTGTCTTTTTAGTTAGAGCTATCATGCCTGAATTAAGCCTATGTTGTTTCCATAGATCTGTGTTATCTCTTGGGTCAAAGAAATCTGTACATAAGGAAATAGTGAAAAGTGCTCTTTTTGTAAAAAGGACCTAGTTGTATAGGATAGTACCAGTTAATGTTTGCATATCTTTGCCGAATCTTTTGATCTCCTAGTCTATGTTGGGATCACATAGTGATGGAAAAAGAAATATCTATATCTAAGAGGCAAGTCATTAGGAACTAAGGGAAAGTTACTCGTTTGGAAAAGAGAATATGGGGAGCTCATGGAGAAGGTGTCCCTTGATGATTAGAGGCATCCCCTTTATCATTCAGGAATCAGGCATAGGCTTTTAGCCTGATTCTGGAACTTACCCAATGGCAAGGTTAGGTCTTGTCTCCTAGCTGGCTTGAGTTAGGTTTCACCCACTCAGTGTATGTAATATAGACTTGGTTGGCAGGAACCAAGTGTCATCAGCTCAAATGAACTGAGGCCCAATGCTTATTTCTTTAGCTGGCTTAGACTAAGGTCCAGTACTTATGTGTTACTCACTCAGTTGGCAAGGACTGAATGTCTCTAGTTTCAAGAGAAACTAAGGCCCAAAATCTTATGTCTCTTTAGCCAGGAGCGGGTATGGTCTGTTTCTTGGTTTGATCCCTGAGTCAGTGGTATACAATTGCCTCTCTTTAGATATGACATGTCCTTTCCTCTGTGAATCTGGAGAGTTACAGCCTGAATAAGGAGAGAAGACTCAAAAGAAAGAGTTTCAAATCCTGGTCACAATGCTTTGGAAGCTAATAGCTGTAGAGGAGGTTTTAAGTCCCTTTTGGGATCCATTGGGTACCTAATGTAACATGTTGTTGTTATGTGCCCTTGAGTCGGTATACAACTCATAGCGAACCTCATAGGGTTTTTTCAATGGCTGACTGTTTCGGGATTGCCTTGGGAGTGGATTGCCAGGTCCTTCTCTCATTTTTTGCGGTGCTGGGAATTGAACTCGGGACCTCAGAGACTGCAGTGCAGCACTCTACCAACTGAGCTAAATCCCAGCCCTTAATGTAACATAGCTGTCTCAAAACAGGGGACCTATCACCTGGGTCTGATATCACTTTTGATCTGGAATAGAAAATTAGGTGTTTAAATCCTATGGCAATAGAGAAACCTTGATCCAGGCAAAACAGGCATTTTGGAATTAAATGGCCTCATTAAGTAAAGAGAAGAATAACTCATGAGAGAAAGATGCTGCATTCCCAAAGGTCAATGAGTGACCTATAAGGAAAATTCTGAGCTTAATAGGAAAAACAAACAAACAAACCAAAAAAATAGTAAAACGTCAAATGTAAGGGTTGAGGATGTAGCTTAGTGGCAGAGTGCCTGCCTAGCATGTGTAACGCCCTGGGTTTAATCCCAGCACCACACAAGAAAATAAAAGAACAAACAACAACAACAAACAAAGGCAAAACCAAATCAGGCCCAAAATAGGAAAGTAGGCAAAAGCTTGTAGCCTAGAAGTATATACCCTGAGAAAAGCTGTAAGCATAAGGGAGTAAAAATTCTATGATCCCAAACCAAAGAAGGGGAATTTATACCTGATCATGAAGTAAAGCTAATTGCAACCAAGCAGAAAACATTAAGAATGAAATCAGGGTAAATTCTCAATAGTGTTATAACTGAGTCATACAGTAGATCAATTTTTAGTTTTTTAAGATACCTCTATATTGATTTCCAAAGTGGTTGGACCAATTTACAGCTCCCCCAGCAGTGTAAGAATGTTCCCTTTTCTCTGCAACCTCGCCAGCATTTGTTGTTATTTGTTTTATTGATCTTGGCCATTCTTATTGGTGTAAGGTGGAATCTCAGAGTTGTTTTAATTTGCATTTCCCTAATGGCTAGGGATATTGAGTATTTTTTCATGTTTCATGGCTTTACAGATCTTTTCATTTGAGAACTGTCTATTCAGTTCCTTTGCCCATTTGTGTATTGGGTTATTTGTTTTCTTGGGTATTTTTCCTTAAGTTCTTTATAAATTCTGGTAATTAGATCTTGTCTGATGTATAGGATGTGAAAATTTTTTCTCAGTCGGTGGGGATTTCCTTGACTCTGTTAATTGTTTTCTTTGCTGTACAGAAGCTTTTTAATTTCATGTAATCCCATTTATCTATTCTTGTTGCAATTTCTTGAGCAATTGGAGTCCTATTAAGGAACTACTTTCCTATGCCTATATGTTGGAGTGTATTACCTATCCTGTCTTATATTAGTTTTAGACTACTGGGAATTTACTCAAAGGGAGATGTGCCATCATACCACAGAGACACCTGCATCTCCATGTTCAATGCAGCACTTTTCACAATAGCAAGGATATTGAATCAACCAAAGTGCCCATCAACAGAAGAATGGATAAAAAAACTATGGTACATATATACACAATGGAATACTACTCAGCAATAAAAAAAAAAATGAAATAATGCCATTTGGAGCAAAATGGATGGAATTGGAGAAAATTATTTTCAGTGAACAAACACAAGCTCAGAAACAGAAATACCACATGTTCTCACTCATATGTGGGAGCTGAATCAAAATTATAAGAAGGAAAAAATCCTATGCAGAGGTTGGGACATAATTAAAAAAGAAAGTAAAACAAAAAAAGCTAAAGTCCACCTAGCGGAGAAGGGACAATTTGGGGAATACAAAAGAAGGAGGGAGAGATCTAGCAAAAGGAGAAAATCCTGGGAGAGGAGAGGGGGAAGAGGAGGAACAAGGAGGAATGAGGAATGGGGGAGGGGTGACCTCAAGGTGAACAGCCCAACTTTAATAGTCCTGGAAATAATTATAATAACACCAATAATACCAAAGAATGGTATTAATATAGATAGACTAGAAAATTCATGTAATAGTACTGACAATGTAAAAAGAAAGTTTACTACAGAAAAAGCTTCGATCCTAAAAATAATTGGAACCCAAGGATATATAGAAAACTATTACCATAAAAAGACAAGCAAATGGAAGAGAAGTCTTTTGTGGAGGGGGGCAGGATGGGGGGAGGAAGTGCACAAGAGGGGGAACTTATCTGCGTAACGTACAACAAAATGCATATATGGAAATGTCACAATGAAAAGCATGTCAGAATGAATCACATTAAGGTGTACATTAAAAATTTCCAAAAAAAAAAAAAAAAAATAGATTCAGGAATTGGGTGTGAAATGCCCATCACCTCATTTGGTCCTTGCAGCACTAGAAAAGGGAACAGACTTGTTTATTGTTGTGGGAAAACAAACTGGGGAAGAGGGAAGGCTGAGTTTATTTCCACACCTTGAGACTCAATCAGAAGTTTAGTGTTCGTGTCCCCAGAGGGAAAGCAGTTTTCCCCAGGGTTACCAGTATTCTAAAGGGAGTGACCTGAAAGGTGGCCAGACTTTCAGGTTTATGAATGGCTCAAGAAATGACCCATTTCTTGAGAATGTTTGTCTTGAGGGATGGTTATTTCTCCCCAAGATTGCCTAAGTCTCAAGGGTGTTGAGCCTCTTTGTAGACTGAGAGTTCTCCTGTTACACATCTGCTGAAAACTTTTCATAGCTAGAGGGAGCTTTTGCCCTTTGACCTTTTCCTAGGCTGCAGATCAGAAGTGAAACTGGACCCTTTAGTTAGAAAGTAGAAAAGGTTTCAATTCCCAGATTGCCTGGTAGAAAATTGTCTCTTGGTATTTCTGTATTTTCTTTTATATGTTCTGTTAATGCTGTGAGACCTTCACTTTATCCGCCTCATCTATAGCCCAGGCTGCAGAGGTAAGAAAGATACAAGGCATTAGGGAAGGGCGTGTCCTCTTGAACACCATTTCCCTGGGCTTCCCTAGCTTTTGCTTCCTGAGGCAGCAGCCCCAGCCCTCTGTTCATCCTCATCCAGACTGCCCAGGCACCTGTCCAGAATCTAGTGAGATACTGTGAACTCACTCCTTTCTGTGTGATTGGTTACCCCAGGGAGCTAGCCTGCTGGTTCCATTTTGTTGACAAAAGGGAGGGGGGAACTGGCAAAGAGCAAAGGCTTTTGCTGCTGGATGAGTGTAGCAGCTATTTTTAGCACCCAAGCCTTTGCTTTTCCATTTGGCTGTGCTTTTTTAGCACGCTACCGGGCCAGCAGGGTTGTTTTCTTTCATGGCTGCAGATGTCCTTAGGGAATGTGTCTGTTTGCCCCTTAGAAAACATGGGCTGGGCAGAGGGGCAATAACATCTGAGAGTGGGTCCCAGGCAAGGCTTTGAGTCCCACTGCAGTAATGTCACAGGACCAATTGTTGAGGTGGAACAGGGAAGAGTGTGACAGGAGCAGGAGAGAAAAATATAAACAACATACTCTTTAGAGATTCCTCTTCATAATTAATTCACTTGAGCTACTACTGAGTAAACTGTCAAGATGAGATGCATTAATGCTGAGGGCTATACATAGCCTCTTATAAGGCTCTGGGCAAATACTGACATATTTTGAGGCTTTTCTTGTACTTGTTTAATTTTCCTCCTCTCCCCTTCCTTCCCCTTCTTCCCTTCCTTTCCCTTCCTTTCCCCTCTTTTCTCCTCCCCTCCCCTCCCCTCCCCACCCCTTCCCTTCCCTTTCTTTCTTTTCTTTCTTTCTATACTGGGGGTTGAACCCAGGGTCTCATTCATGCTTCGCAAACACTACCACTGAGCTGAAGCCCAGTCCACTTTTTACATTTTATTTTGAGATAGGATCTCACTAACTTACGCAGGCTGCCTCTGACCTCAAATTTGCAGTCCTCCTGCCTCATCCTCTCAAGTCATTGGGATTACAGGCATGTGCCACTGTGCCCAGCTAATTTTGTTTTTCTTAATGTCTTTGTTTCAAAGATTGTTTGCCAGTTGGGATTAAGTTTTCTTCTACTCTAGTTTAAATTTCTTTCTTTTTTTCTTTCTTTTTCCTTTCCTTTCCTTTTTTTTCCTACTCTAAACAAGACACATTTCTCCTATTAAAAAATAACTCCACATTTCCCTTGTTCCCCTACTTTAATTCTAGCATGCGCAAAGCACTGGGTTCAGTCTCTAGCACAGAGGCAAGAAAGTCCAGATTATATCAAAAATTTCTAAATCTCAACAATAAAAGGAGAAGCAACCTATTTATTTATTTATTTATTTATTCTTATAAATGTTGATTTTTTCCCTTTATTGGTAAATATTGGTGGAGTACAGAGTAATACAGCATTGGCTTTTTCCATTATGCAACTATGACGCCATTTTTGGTTACACTTTTATCAATTTACAAGGTTTATGGAATCTTTTGACTAATAAGTAGTAAAACTCATGCATATTTGGGTTATGTTCTCCTATTTTCCCCCTGTACTCATGAAGTTGCATCATTTACATTGAGATTATCCTCTACCCACTTACCCCTCTGCATTGATTCTCTTCCCCATCCTACTTTCCACAATCTTCATTTCTTTTTACTAGTTCCCTCCCTCCTCCTTTCTACAAAAAGTATATTGTACCTTCTTTGCTAAGTTTAACTGGAAGCAACCAATTTAAAAATGGACAAAGGGCTAAAGTAGTTATTTCTGCTCAAAAGATATACAAATAGCCATTAGAAACATGAAAAGATTCTGAACATCATTAACCATTAGGGAAATGCACATCAAAACCACATAGTACCCACTAACATGGCTATAATAATTTCTTTTTAAGTAAAATAAAAGCCAGGCACCAGAGCACACCCCTCTAATCCCAGCAAGTCGTGAGGATAACTCGCTCCTTATTTCTGTAAATGTGTTGCTTGTCTTTTTATTATTGAGATATAGAAAAATTTTATTTTTCTTTTTTGGTTCTTGAAGGTTGAACCCAGTGCCTCACACATACTTTGCAAGTGGTCTACAACTGGGCTGCTTCCCTCAGCCCATTAAAAAAAATTTTTTTTTTATCTTGATTCAGGGTCTCACTAAGTTATGCAGGCTGCCTCTGGCCTTGAACTTGTGATCCTCCTGCTGAGATTACAAGCTGAGCATTGTGTCTGGTGAGATTTAGAAATTTTTGATATAATCTGGATTGATTGATTCTTTCCTTTCTCATTCCCTTTCCATATTAGGGATTAAACGTAGAGCCTTGTGTATGCTGGGCACATGCTGTACCACTGACCTGCACATGCTGCCCCTTTTTGTCTTTTATTTTGAGACAGGGTCTTGGTAGGTTGTACAGACTGACTTGGTCCTCAAACTTGTGATCCTCCTACCTCAACCTTATGAATTGTTGGGATTACAGGTGTGTGCCATGGCCCTTGGCTTGTAGTAATCTTTAGGACCAGGAAATATGAGTCCTTTAGCTTGGTTCTTTTTCATGATTATCTTGGTTATTCTGGATCTCTTGAAATTCCATATGAATTTTAGGGTAAGTTTCTCCATTTCAGCAAAAATGCCTTTGGGATTTTGATAGAGATTACATTGAAGCTGTATGTTGCTTTGGGTACTAGTATCATCTTAACAGTATTAAGTTTCCATTCCATGACTGTAGAATGTCTTTCCATTCCTGTTTAAAAAAATTTTTAAAGCCACTAGAACCTGCACTTTATTTGGCTATTTAAAAGATGACATGAAAAACATTATGACTTGGAAATATTGAACTTTGCTGGTTTAGAGGGTACAGATGCCCTCTGTCTTCACATATGACGTGTGTGTGTTAGTTTCCATCAAGTTGGGTCCAACTCATAGTGACCCTACATACAACAGAGTGAAACACTACCTGACACTGTGTTATGCACATGATCTATTTTGTGTTTAAGCCCATTGTTGCAGCCATTGTGTCAATCCATCTAGTTGAGAGTCTTCCTTTTTTTCATTGACCTGCCACTCTCCCACACATGATGTCCTTTTTCAGGAATTGGTCCCCCCTGACTAAATGTCCAAAATATGTAAAACACAGTCTAGCCATCCTTGCTTCCAAGGAGCACTCTGCACTTCTTCTAGGACAGATCTGTTGGTTCATTTGGCAGTCCATGGTATAATCAATATTCATCTCTAGTACCATAATTCAAAAGCATCGATTTTTCTCTTATCTTCTTTATTCACTGTCCAGTTTTCACAAGCATATGATGCAACTGGAAATACTATGGCATGAGTCAGATGTACCTTCATTTTCAATGTGACATCTTTGCTTTTCAGCACTTTAAAGAGGTCTTTTGACACAATTATGTACACTACATAATACTTGATAATGATAATAAATGTTACTGGCTTACATTAAAAAAAGTCTTTTGCAACAGCTTTTCTCAAAGCACTGGGTCATTTGATTTCTTGGCTCTTGTTTCCACGGATGTTGATTGTAGAACCAAGTAAATCAAAACCTTGGATAACCTTAATGTTTTCTTCATTTATTATAAAGTTGCTTACAGATGCAGTTGCAAAGACTTCTGTTTTCTAGATATTTATGTGCAATCCATCCTGCAGGCTGTGTTTCTTGATCTTCCTTAGTAAATGTTTCAAATCCTCTTCACTTTCAGTGAGCAAAGTTGTATCATCTGCATAACAGCTTGTTAATGAGTCTTCCTCCAATCTTTATGCCACTCTCTGCTTCTTTAATAAAGTAGAATTTCTCGAATTATTTGCTCCACATAGAGATTGAAGATGTACAGTGAAAGAATACAGCACACCTCTTTCCTGAGTTTAAACTAAGCAGGGTTTCCTTGTTCTGTTCAAATGACTGCCTCTTGGTCCACGTACAGATTCCTCATGAGTACAGTTAAGTGTTCTGATACTCTCATTCTTCACAATGTTATCCATAATTTGTTGTGATCCACACAGAACAATGCCTTTGCATAGTCAATAAAACATAGACATCTTTCTGGTATTCTTTGCTTTCCACCAAAATCCATCTCATGTCAGCAATGATGTCCCTGGTTCCATGCCCTCTTCTGAATCCAGCTTGATTTTCAGGTAGTTCCCTGTCTAGGTACTGCTGCAGTTGCTTTTGAATGATATGTTCCAAAATTTTACTTGTGTGTAATAGTATTGTTCAATACTTTCCACATTTGGTTGGATCCCCTTTCTTGGGAATAGGCACAAATATGGATCTCTTCCAGTCAGTTGGTCAGGTAGCTGTTTTCCAAATCTCTTGGAATAAACAGGTTAGCACCTCCAGGGCTGCATCTTTATTGAAAGATCTCAATTGATAGTCCCTCAATTTCTGGAGCCTTGTGTTTTGCCAGTGCCTTCAAGACAGCTTTCACTTCTTCTTTTACCTCCATTGATTTTTGTTCATATACAGCTTGTTGAAATGGTTGATTGTCTATCAATTTTTTTAATTTAATGACTCTGTGTTCCTTCCATCATTGATGTTTTCTGCATCATTTAATATTTTCCCTATATTTCCTTCATTATTGCCACTTGAGGCTTGAATTTTTTCTTCAATTCCTTAAGCTTGAGAAAAACAGTGTGCTCCTCCTTTTTGATTTTCTATCTCTAGCTCTTTTGTGCATGTCATTGTAATAATTTGCTTTTTGTCTTCTCAAGCTGCCCTTTGGAATCTTCTGTTTAGTTTTTTAACTTTGTCATGGCTTCCTTTTGCTTTAGCTTCTCGACGTTCAAGGACAAGTCTGAGAGTCTCTTTTGACATGTAATTTGATCTTTTCTTTTTTTCCTCGTCTTTTTAATAACCTCTTCTTTCCCTCATGAATGATGTCTTTGATGTCATGCCACAACTCATCAGGTCTTTAGTCATTAATGTCTACCCAATCTATTCTTGAGATGGCCTCTAAACTCAGGTGGCATAGACTCAAGATCATTCCTTGGCTCATGTATACTTGTTCTACTTTTCTTGAGTTTCAGTTTGAACCTTCATATGAGCAGTTGATGGTTTGACCACAGTCAGTACCTGGTCTTGTTGTGACTTCTGGTATTGAGGTTTCCCACCATCTCCTTCCAAAAATGTAGTCAACTTGATTTCTGTATGGTCCATCTGGTGAATTCCATGTGTATAGTTGCCATTTATGTTGGTGAAAAATGGATTTGCAATAATAAAGTCATTGGTCTGACAGAATTCTGGCATGCTATATCTTCAGCATCACTTCAGTCATCAAAGCTATGTTTTCCAACTACTGAGTCTTTGTTTCCAGCTTTTACATTCCAATCACTAGTAAATATCACTGCATCCTGATTGCATATTTGATCAATTTCAGACTGCAGGAGCTGATAAAAATCCATTTCTTCATTTGTGGCCTTAGTGGTGGGTCTATAGATCTAAATAACAGTCATTAACTGGTTTTCCTTGTAGGTATATGGATATTATTCTATCACAAACAGCATTGCACTTCAATACAGACCTTGAGATAACTTTTTGGATGATGAACGCAACCCCATTTCTCTTTAATCTGTCATTCCTGGTGTTGTAGACCATATGATTATCTGATTCAAAATTGTCAATACAGTCCACTTTAGCTCACTGGTGCCTAGAATGTCAGTGTTTATGCACTCCATTTCCCTTTTGATGATTTCTAATTTTCTAGATTCATACTACATACAGTCTACATTCCAGTTATAAATGGGGGTTTACAGTTGTTTTCTTCTCATTTTGAGTGGTACCACATCAAGCTGGAGGACCCAGGAGCTTTGCCCCAATCCCATCATTAAAGTCGATTGCGCCTCAACATCAAGAAAACAAAAATCCTTACAACTGGATCAATAAGCAACTTCATGATAAATGCAGAATAGATTAAGATTGTCTAAGATTTTTCTTTACTTGATTCTACTAGAATCAACACTTACGAAAGCAGCAGTCAAGAAATCAAAAGATGCATTGCATTAGGGAAAGCTATTGCAAAAGACCTGTTGAAAAGTAAAGATGTCACATTGAAGACAAAGGTGCCTCTGACACATATTGTGGTATTTTCAGTTGCATTATGTGCTTGTGAAAGGTGAACAGTGAATAAGGGAGACAGGAGAAGAATTGACGCTTTTGAATTATAGTACTAGAGATGAATATTGAATATACCATGGAATTTCAAAAGAACCAACAGATCCATCCTAGAAGAAGTGCAGCTGGAGTGCTCCTTGGAAGCAAGGATGGCTAGACTGCATCTTATGTATTTTGGACATGTTGTCAGGAGGGATCAATCTCTGGCAAAGGACATCATTATTGGGAGAGTGGCAGGTCAACAAAAAAAAAGGAAGACCCTCAACTAGATGGATTGACACAGTGTCTGCAACAATGGGATTAAACATAAAAAAAGATCATGTGCCTGGCACAATGTTGGGGAGTGTTTTGTTCTGTTGTATATAGGGTGTCTGTGAATTGGACCCAACTCAGTGGCACCTAATAACAGTAAAACTATTTTGAGGAGGCAACTCTTCCACAGTTATCTTTTGAGTGCCTTCTAGCCTGGGGGCCTCATTTTCTGGTACCTTATGGGACATTGCTCCTCTCCTATTCATAGGGTATTCAATGGCTAATTGTATCAGATGTGGGTTGCTGGGTCCTTCTTCCTAGTCTGTCTTAGTCTGGAAGCTCAGCTGAATCCTGTCCACCATAGGAGGCCCTTGTTGTTTTTAGGTGCTGTCGAGTCCATATCTGACTCATAGCGACCCTCATGGGCTGGGATTTAGCTCAGTTGGTAGAGTGCTGCGCTGCAGTCTCTGAGGTCCCGAGTTCAATTCCCAGCACCGCAAAAATGGGAGAAGGACCTGGCAATCCACTCCCAACGCAATCCTGAAACAGTCAGCCATTGAAAACCCTATGAGGGTCGCTATGAGTCGGATACCGACTCGACAGCACCTAACAACAACAACAACAGCGACCCTCATAGGGTTTTCAATGGCTGTTTCGGGATTGCCTTGGAGTGGATTGCCAGGTCCTTCTCCCATTTTTGTGGTGCTGGGAATTGAACTCGGGACCTCAGAGACTGCAGCACAGCGCTCTACCAACTGAGCTACATCCCAGCCCATAGGAGGCCCTACTGATAACTAAATATTTTGGCATAGCTTTCAGCATCACAGCAGTATGTAAGCCCCCACAGGATGGCAAACTGACAGATAAGTGTGGAAGATACGATAATGGGTATGGTTAAAAATAGGTGGTAAGATGGGGACAGTGGCACACATCTGTAATCCCAGTGACTCAGGAGGCTGAGGCAGGAGAATAACAAGTTTGACACAAGAGGCAGCCTGTACAAATTAGCTGGACTCTGTCTCAAAATAAAAAATAAAACAGGGGTATAGCTCAATGATAGAGCATATGCCTTGCTTGTGTGAGGTCCTGAGTTCAGCATCCCAGTACTGAAAAAACAAAAAATGATAGTGGTTACAGAGGCTTGGGCCCTTATCTCTTCACATGAAGATCAGGTGGTTAGTTTCCCCCTCTTTTCACCATACCTAATACTACTCTCTTCAGCCTGATATATTATTAATGAGGAAGGAAGGGACTAGGACTATTATAGCACACATGAGAGTTTTGGTTGACTATATACTTCAGCCAGGGTATGTCTCCCCTTGAGTAGTTGGATCTGTTATAGGATGTATCTTTTATAGATTTATCTAGATTGGTAGAAGATCTGTTACACCTCTATGCAGGAAATATCTGACATCTCTAGAGCAAGCTCCATTAGGGGAATCACAGTGCTGGGGGACCAGGGATCAGCCTTCCACTGATCTGTTTTCTGTGCTTGTACCCTTAGGCCTTGACTGTGGCTTTCCAGCGCCTACCTCCGTTTAGGATGGCTCCCCTAGGAATGCTGCTTGGGCTGCTGATGGTCACCTCCTTCACCTTCTGCCTCAGTCATCAGAACCCAGTAAGTGTTTTTTTTAATTGTTTTTATTTTGGGGGCTTATTTTAATTGTGCCAGTAAGTATCTTACTGCAAACAGGAGGAGCCTTAGTTAGGTCTGAGAAAGCCCCACTGTTCGCAGGGCTGCTGTAGGATGGGGTGAACTTTTATTTGTCTTTCTTAAGAGAATGTTGGGCTTCTTCCTCCCCATTCCTGAGTCCTCTGCCTTCTGTTTAAATATCATGACACAGTTTCCCTTTGGGGAAACGATGATAATAGTAATAAGTTTCCATGTACCAAGCATTGTACTAAGTGCTTTGAATGTATTTTCATTTAATCTTCCCAACAACCCTTTTAGTAAGTAACTATAATTCTTATTTTTTAAAAATTATATTACTATTATTTTACTTATTTAATAGCTGTTTCTGAGATATAATGCACATACCATAAAATTCACCTAAAGTGTTTCAGATTTGTTTTGTTTATTCTGGGTTATGAAATCCTACCACTACCTAATTTTGGTTGTTTTGGCCTTCCCTAAAAGAAGCCATATACTGTTAGCTAGTATTCTCCATTCCTGTTGTTTTTGCCACATCTAGTATAATCTACTAATGTACTTTCTGTCTCTGTAGAGTTGCTTCTTCGACTTTTCATATAAATGCAGTCCTATAATATGTGGCCTTTTGTGACCTGCTTCTTTCATTTAGCATAATAAAAGCCCATCCATGTTGTAGCATAAACAGTTACTCCATTACTGAATAATGTTCCATTGTATGCAGATATACACCACATTTTATTCATCCATTCATTAGTAAATGAAAATGGAGTTCTTTTTGGCTATTATGAATAAAGCTCTCTATGTATCTACATTTGTGTGGCAATGTACTTTAAATTTTCTTGAGTATATACATAGGAGTGCTAATTTGTATGTTATCTGTGTTTAATTTTAAGAAACTGCCAAACTGTCTTCCACATGACTGTACCATGTTATGTTCCCCACCAGCAATGTATGACAGTTTCAGTTTCTCCACATCCTTGCCATTACTTGTTACTGTCCATCTTTAGGTGATAGCCACTTCAGTGGGTGTGAAATGATCTCACTGTGGTTTTGATTTGCATTTCCCCAGTGACTAATGATATTGATCATCTTTTTATGTGCTCATTGGCCATAAACTTTTTCAGAAAAAAAATGTCTTTTAATCCTCTATCTTTTCAATTGAGCTGTCTTTTAATTATTTAGTTGAAACAGTTCTGTACACGCTCTGGTATTATCCTTGTTTTCAAAAGGAGGAGACTTAGGGTCAGATACTTTAAGTAACTTGGCTAAAATCACACAACCAGTGTGAGCCAGAGATGAGAAGGTCAAGATTATCCCCAGAAGTTGAATGCTTGTTTGGCGAGCACCAGTACCAAGTAAGACTCTGCTTCTTCCTCTACTCCTCTCTTCCTGTGCTTTCTCAGTCTACCCAAATCTTCTTTTCCTGTCCTTTTCTCCGTGTTCTTTCCAGGCCTTTCTTCATTAACCTAGACCTCATTGGTTAGGGCTTCTGTCTTTGTCACAGGCAGAGGAGAATGCCCAAGAAAGTCTGAGTTTGGCCTGACTGCAGCATGTTAAGGTTCCTGGCTTTGTTTCCCTGGCCTGTTCCAGCAATGGCCTGCCTTTGATCAGCTCCCAGTGCCCTCCTTTTCCCCCTGCCTTGAAAATAGCTATCAGTTTTCAGACAATTTCACTCCCCTTCTACCTTTCCCAACCCCAGGGCTCCCATTAAATGTTGGATAAAGTGCTAGAGGCTTTGGAACTGGAGGCCTTTAAAGTGCAATGACAATTGTGATGAATTTAACAATAATCCAGCTTAACCAAGGTTCACCCTTGGCTCATGGCAAGCTTCTACCTTCTCTCTGAAGTCACTTGTTTTCTTTCTGCATTTCTCTCCACTTTGTGGAGCAAGAAAGAACATATAGTTAGGAGTCACAAATGCTTTTGAGGTTTTAATATTCCCTAAGATCTTATTGATACCTTTTTTTTTTTTTTTTTTACCTCTTCTTCAAGGACAGTGAGAATGTGATCCCAGAGCCTCTGAGGGAGAGAATGGCTATAGCATGAGGTTAGGGCTATCTCTGGCATGGCTTGGCAGTAAAATGGGCTAGAAAAGCACCCATGAATCTTGAGGGATTAGAGCTGTGTCCTCTTCTGAAACTGCAGCTCATTAGGATCCCTGGGTTGCCTATTGAGAGCTTTAGCAGATGCACAATTAATAAAAGCATGCTGATGAATTTACTTAAAGACCCTGTGTTAGTAAGTCCCATTTGGATAATAGTCCAACCAAATAGATGAGGCTTTCAGAACCATAATTATTCTGGCTCATTTATATTAGTTCTGTTGAGCAGGCTAGTCTCAGAAAAATGTTAATACTGACTTTCATCAACAGAAGCTGCTTTTATCCTTATGTCTGTTCCTAGGCTTATCCATTTGTCATAATCTTTTATCATGTGCTAGCATAAGTAGGAGTCAAAGCATCTTTTCTCTTATATCATAAAAATTGCTGCCCTGATAGCATTTAAAATCCAAAGTATTCAGCTAGTGGAGTTGCTTATGATCCTTTCTTCAAAGCCTGGAGTCCAGGTAAGTACTCCTGATGACCTGCAATTAGCCTGCATTTATACTGGTTACTGGCCACCCAGGACAGGTTAGCTGTGTACATCTGTATAATCTGGAGAGATCCCATCTCTGCAGTTCCTGCTGTGGTACTTCCCTGGGATACCACCTCTTGGGAGAAAGGTAGATGCTAAAGGGCTGTGGTTGTGAGATAACCAGCCTTCAGAAAGGTGGTGAATGAGTGGGGAGGTCGTGGAGCCCAATGGAGGGAATACAGGCCTCTATATGTTACCTTTTATCCACCTATTTTGGCAATGCAACAATTTCTGAGCTTTGTTTCCTCATTTGTAAAACCAGTTGGTACCTTCCTTTTAAGGTTTTAGTGTAGATTAATTGTGATTACATAGACAAAGAACTTAGCACTGGAACTGGCACAATATGGTCAATAAATATCATATGTTATTTTTAGTATGAGAGTAGCTGCCTCAATGGTTTAATTTGGGCCTGTGTCAAGCGGGGTCCTATCCCCAGTGTTACCCTGGCAGTCTGTCTCTGTCACAGTGTCTGTCAATCAATGGTTAGGATTCATTCATTCTCTCAAATCTTGAAGGCTTTAGCTTTTAAGAATATCTTATTCAGATACAAGCTGGAGGAAGTGTGACTTAGAAAGCTGTTATCAGCTAACACCTTAGCTAGGATATCTGCCAGTCAGTTGAGAGGAAATTGAGATCTGGAGTGATGGTGGTAAGGAAGAACAAGTGCTGATGATATGGCTTGGAAAGAGCCCTTGGAAGGTAGCTGGGAGGGCACCCGAGCATGGGATTCACTTCCTAGCTGATCAGGGGTTGCCTCCTGTCTTACCTCTTGGTCTCTCTCCTGGTCAGGACACTGCCTGGGTAGAGAGAGGGTATTTTTGCTTGTCCTTTTTCTGGGACACCTGGCCCATGGAAGTCTTTGCTTGGGAAGATGGATGTGCGGGTAAGATGTGTTAGGGTGATCTCATTGTCCCAGATTCATTCCCACAGCATCCAGGTATGACCATTAGGATACTTGGCCAAGAAATGCAAAGTGAGTCTGAATTCACACATGAGCTTTGGAGCCACACAAGCCTGCACTTAAATCTCTATTCTGCTTTTCTGTGCAGTGTGATTTTGAGCATGGCCTGTATGTATCCTCATCCATAAAATGGAAATGATAGTATGTACTTCACAAGTGAGATTCAGATGAACTGAGGCATGAAAGGTCCTTTAACTCAGAGCCTGGCTTATGGTTGGGGCTTAATAAATGGTAGATGCTCTGATCATTATAACCCCATCCTCATGATCCTGCTTTTCCTCAAAACTTCTTCTGGAACTCCCCTTTTAAACTGACTGTCCAGTGTGTAGGATGTTCATATCACCGAATCTCTCAGTGCTTCTGAGACTTTGACTTTTGAGGATAGCCAGATGTCTAAATGGGCAAAATGTCTAAAGTCACTCACAACCAGATCTAGTGAACAGAGCAAGCTAATTGAACAGAGGAGCAACAGTTTTTTATCACTGTCCACTAGTAACTGAGGTGTACAATAAAATAATGACAGAATTTGGGTTTATATCTTAAAATTTGGTTCAAAGATGATACCAAGAGAAGATGCAAAAAATATTTTGAGCAGTGAGAGGATTGTTGCAAAAGTGTTTGGCTTCCCTAGGGCTTAAAGCATGAGGTTCAGTGCTTCATTGATCAATTTGTTTCTTTCAATTTATTGTTATTTATAATTGACATATAGTAATTGTACGTACTTATGGGTATAATGTGATATTTCAATACATGTATATAATATGTAATGTTCAGATCAGGGTAATTGCCAGATATGTAACCTCAGAAATTTATCATTTCTTTGTGTTGGGAACATTCAAAATCTTTTCTACTATTTTTGAAATGCCTGCAGCCATGCCACTGTGGCATCTGATCCTGTCAGATCTCAGAAGCTAAGCAGGGTCGGGCCTGGTTAGTACTTGGATGGGAGACTGCCTGGGAACACCAAGTGCTGTAGGCTTGGGAGAGGGACCTGGCAACCCACTCCTGAAACACAATCTGCCATTGAAAACCCTATGAATAGTAGAGAAGCAGTAACAATACTGTTTCACCTGTTGTACGTAGAGTCGCTATGAGTTGGATACCGACTTGATGGCACCTAACAACAACAACAATTTTGAAAATATTCAATTAATTTTCAACAAGCATAGTTATCCTATTGTGGTGTAGAATATTAGAAGTTATTCCTCTATCCTGTTTTTCCTCTGTATCCTTTAACTATAATCTCTCTATATCCCTTCCCATGCTCTGGTAACTTCTTAACTTCTGTTCTGTTCTTTGCTATGAGATCAACTCTTTAGCTTCCACATATGTGAGAACATGTGGGATTTGCCCTTCTGTGCCTGACTTACTTAACACAATGTCCTCCAGTCAGTTCCATCCATATTGCTGCAAATGATAGAATATCATTCTTTTTATGGCTGAATAATATTCCATTGTGTACATGTACCCTGTTTTCTTTATCCATTTATCCATTGATAGACACTTGGGTTGATTCCCTTAGATGTTGGGAATAGTACTGGAATAAATGTGAGTGTAGTTGATTTCAATTCTCTTGAAAATATATCCAGTTGTGTGATTGTCAGATCAGATGTCAGTTCTATTTCTAGTTTTTTGAGGAACCTCCCCATTATTTTCTATAGTGACTATACTGATATTCCCATCAACAGTGTATGAGAGTTCCCTTTTCTCTGTATCCTTGCCAGCATTTATTTTTTCTTTTTGAAAATAGCCATTCTTACTGGGGTAAAATAACTCATTGTGTTTTTTATTTGCATTTCCCTGATGATTAGTGATATTGAGTATTTCTTCATATACTTGTTAGCTATACCCTCTGTTGAGACATATTTATTTAGATCATTTGCCAATTTTTAGGACTCCCCCCCAACCCCTGGAGTGCTTGGAAATGAACCTAGGGCCTTGTGCATGCCAAACAGATACTCTACTGAGCTACACTTTCAGCCCAATGATTCTGTTATTTGAGTGCTAGGGATGGAGCCCAGGACCTCACACACATTTTCCCTTTTTTAAATTTGATGTATTTTTCCTGTTAAGTTGTTTGAGTTCCTTATATATTCTGAATAGAAATCCCTTGTTGGATGAGTAGTTTCCAGATATTTTGCCTATTTTTTAGGTTATTTATTCACTTTCTTATTTGCTTTGCTGTACAGAAGCTTTTGAATTTGATGTAATCCTACTTGTTAAATTTTGTACTTTTGAGATCATATCCCAAAAAATCTTTGCCCAGACCAATGTCCTGAATCCTTTTTTCTATTTTCTTCCAATGATTTTGTAGTTTTAGGTCTTATATTTAAGCCATTAATCCATTTTGAGTTGATTTTTGTAGATAGTAAGAGATAGGGGTCTGGTGTTTTTCTTGTTATTGGGTGCCATTGAGTTAGGTTTGACTCAAAGCGACCCTATGTACAACAGGACGAAACACTCCCTGATACTGTGCCATGCCCTGCACTATATCAGTGCTTCTCTGCTATTCATAGGGTTTTCAATGGCTGATTATTTTGGGAGTGGCCTGGCAGGTCCTTCTCCCATTTTTTGCAGAGCTGGGGATCGACCCCAGGGCCTCAGTGTGTGCAGAGTGGCACTCTAACAACTGAGCTAAATCCCAGCCCAGTTTTCTTTCTTTGGCATAATGATATCCAGTTTTCTCAGCACCACTTATTGAAGAGACTTTCCTTTCTCCAATATATCTTCTTTCTGTCTTTGTCAAAAATTAGTTGGCTGAGCTAGGCATAGTGGCACATTGCTTGTAATTCCAGGTACTCAGGAGGCTGAGGCAGGAAGGACACTTGAGCCCACCAGTTCAAGACCAGTCTTAGACAACATATTGAGACCTCCATCTCAAAAAACCAAAACAACAACAACAACAAAACCAGTTGGCTGTAAATATATAGATTTATTTCTAGGTTTGATATTATGTTTCATTGTCTGTGTGTCTGTTTTTATGCCAGTACCATTCTGTTTTGGTTACTACAGCTTTGTGATACTTTGAAGTCAGATATTGTAATGCCTCTAGTTTTTTTTTTTTTTCTTTTTTTTTCTTTTTTCTTTTTTGGTGGAGCTTGGGGATTGAACCCAGAGCCTAATGCATACTTTGCAAGTACTCTGCCACTAGGCTGCAACTGTGCCCATTTTTAACTTTTATATGGAGACCAGGTCTTACTAAGTTACTCAGACTTCCTCTGGCCTCAAACTTCTGATCCTCCTACTTTGCCTCCCGTGTCACTGGGATTATAGGCGTGAGCCACTGTGCCTGTCCACCTTTGTTATTTTTGCTTAGGATTGCCATGGTTTAGGATTGGGAGTCTTTTTTTTTTTTTTTTTGGCTCCATACAAATATTAGCAGTGTTTTCTTACATTATATAAAAATGGCATTGGTATACTGATAGGAATTGTGTTGAATCTATAGATCACTTTGGGTAATATGAACAGTTTAGTACTGATATGTCTTCTGATTCATGAACACGGGATGGCTTTCCATTTTGGGAGATTGTCTTCAATTTCCTTTATCATTGTTTTGTAATTTTTATTGTAGAAATCTTTCACTTCCTTGATTAAATTTATTCCTAGAGGGGTGTGTGTGTGTGTGTGTGTGTGTGTGTGTGTGTGTGTGTGTGTAGTGCTAGGGAATGGAATTGCTCTCTTGACTTCTTTCTCAGCAATTTTGTTATTGGTGTATAAGAAGGCTTCTGGGTAGGCACTGTGGCACACATCTTAAATCCCAGTGATTCAGGGGGCTGAGGCAGGAGGATCACAGGTTTGAGGCCAGAGACAGCCTGTGAAACTTAGCAAGACCTTGTCTCAAAATAAAAAATGAAAAAGGGCCTGGGGGTGTGCCTCAGTGTTGGAGTGTGTTAGGAAACAATTTCAGATTTTCATCATTCATCATTCTGTTGACTATGGTTTGTCATATATAGCCTATACTGTGTTGAGGTATGGTCCTTTAATACCTAGGGTTTTAAAAATATTTTTGAGGGTTTTTAAATCATAAAGTGATACTGAATTTTATTAAATGATTTTTCTGCATCTGTTGCTTTGATCATATGGTTTTTGTCCTTCATTTTGTTGATGAGAGGAATTATATTTATGTATATTGAATCATCCTTGCATCCTTGGGTTAAATCCTGTTTGATCATGGTGGATAATCTTTTTTGATTTGCTGTTGGATTTGATTTGCCAGTATTTTGTTGAAAATTTTTATATTTATGTTCATTGGGGATATCAGTGTGTAGCTTACTTTTTTTTTTTTTTTGTATCTTTGTGTGTTTTCAATATTTAAGGTAATGCTGGCTTCATAGAATAACTTTAGAAGAGTTCTGACCCTGTCATTTCTTTGGAATGGTTTGTGAATTGGCATTAGTTCTTTGGAGGTTTGGTAAAAATCAGCAGTGAAGCAATCTGGTCCTGGATGCATTCTTTTTGGCAGACTGTTTATTACTGACTTAGCTTGATCACTTTTTATTGGTCTATTCAGGTTTTCTATGTCTTCATGTTCAGCTTTCCTAGGTTACATGTGTCTAGAAATTTATCTGTCTTTTAGGTTTTCCAACTTGTTGGCATATGGTTGTTCATAAGTCTCTAATGATCCTTTGTATTTGTGTTGTATCCATTATACCGTCTCCTTTTTCACCTTTGATTTTGTTCGTTTGTGCCTTCTTGCCTTTTTTCGTGATTGTTGTTGTTGTTGTTGGGTGCCGTTGAGTTGGTATCTGATTCATAGCGACCCTCATAAGGTTTTCAATGGCAGATTGTTTCGGGATTGCCTTGGGAGTGGATTGACAGGTCCTTTTCCCATTTTTGCGGTGCTGGGAATTGAACTCAAGACCTCAGAGACTGCAGCGCAGTGCTCTACCAACTGAGCTAAATCCCAGCCCCTTTTTCATGATTAGTCTAGCTAAAGGTTTGCCAGTTTTGTCTGTCTTTTCAAAAAACAATTCTTTGTTTCACTGGTCCTTTATATTTTTCTTTTTTAGTCTATATATTTTTTTATTTCCGTACTTATCTTTGCTCTTTCTTTCCTTCTACTAATTATGACTTTGGTTTGTTTGTTTTTCTAGTTTTTTGAATTGCATTGTTAGATTTTTTTATTTGAAGTCTGTTTTTCTTCTCTCTTTCTCTCTCTCCCTCCTTCCTTCACTCCCTCCCTCTCCTTCTCTCTCTCTCTGTTTCCTCAGTGGATATTTATTGCTATGAACTTCCCTTTTAGTACTGCCTTTACTGTATCCTGCAGGTTTTTATTTTGGTATGTTGTGTTTTCATTTTCATTTGTTTGAAGAAATTTTTAAATTTTCCTTTTGATTTCTTTATTGACCATTGATCATTCAGGAGAATGTTGTTTAATTTCCATGTATTTGTGCAATTTCTAAAGTTTCTCTTGTTGATTTCCAGTTTTCTCCATTGTGGCCAGAGAAGATACCTGCTATGATTTCAGCATTTTGAAGTTTTTGAGTCTTGTTTTGTGGCATAACATATACTCTGCCCTGAAATATGTTCCATGTGCTGATGAGAAGATCGTGTGTTCTGCAGCTGCTGGATTAAATGTTCTATAAATGTCTTTTAGTCCATTTGATCTACAGTATAATTCAACTCTAATTTTTTTGTTCATGTTTTTGCCTAGATGATCTGCCCTTTGATGAAAGTGTGGTGTTAAAGTCCCCAACTACTATTGTATTGTATCTCTTTTTAGATCTAGTAGTGTTTGCTTTTTATAATTGTTGCTTCAGCATGGGATGAATATATACTTATAATTGTTATTTCTTCTTGTCGAATTCCTTTTATCATTATATTATGACTTTCTTTGTTTCCTTTTATAGTTTTTGACTCAATGTCTATTTTGTCTGATATAAATATAACTATTACTGCTCACTTTTGTTTTCCATTTGCATGGTATGCTTTTTTCCTTTTCCTTCATTTGTAGTCTGTGGGTGTCTTTACTGACAAAGTGAGTTTCTTGTAGGCAATATATCATTGGGTCTCAGTTTTTAAATCCATTTAGCCTATCTATATCTTTTGATTTGGGAATTTAATCCATTTACATTCAAAGCTATTACTTATAGTAAAGGCATACTCCTGACATTTTGTTAAATTTCTCTGGTTTTATGTATCTTTGATTCTTTTTTTCATTTTGTTCATCTTTGTGGTTTTATTTATTGAGAAAATTTGATTCTCTTTTGCATATTTTTTCTACTAGTGAGTTTTGTACTTCACCATATTTTCATGATGGCAGTTATCCCTTCACTTCAAGTGTAGGTCTTCATTAAGCATTTCTTACAGGGATAGTCTGGTGGTGATATATTCATTCAGTTTTTGCTTGTCTTGGAAAGGTTTTACTTTTTCTTCATTTGTTGGATTGCACCTAAATTCTTTTAGGTGGGATGGATTTGCTGGCAGCTCTGGGTGCAGTGCAGTTGGCTGTAGGTACGGGTTACCTGTCAGTTTCCACTGGTCACTGGGGCCACTCTGGTGGGCCTGTGCATGTGAAGAGTGGTGGGCAGTATAGGCACGACTTCTGTCAGTTTCTAAGGGTCGTGTGTTTGGGGGCTACCACAGTAGGCCTGGGTGGGTGCATTGCAGCATGCCCATTAGTGGGAGGGGGGGTACCTTTCAGTGTCTGAGGGCTACACAGGGGCCAGCCTGCAGGAGTGCCTCTGTATGTCCAATGGTTGCATGAAGGCACATTGCCTTCTTGGCCCATTTGCTCAGGGTAGGCTGTCTCTGCTTTTCACGCCTCAGTGGGCTGAGCTTCTGAGAATGTACAGCCTGCTTGCTTTTTGGGGCCATGGGTTGTGTAGCTGTTACCTGGTGCCCTTGGTACTCAGTGGTGGCTGCTGGGCTACTTCCTGAAACTGTGGGTGGGTGGGGCTGCCTAGCTGCTTCCAGAGCCAGGTTGGTTAAGCTGCTAGGAACAAGTGCCCAGGTGCTTCATAATACACCAGGTGAGCAAAGTTTCAAGATAGCACTGTGCAACAGGAAACTGAGTAGAGGCGGGCACAATGTGGACTGAGCTCTTTCTCTGTGGTAATCTAGTGGTGTGGTAACTCATCAACTCTCCAAACTGGGATAAGGGCCTGAAAGGGCTGCAGCCTTCTCCAGAAGTGCATGCCTCACGTCTCCACGGCATGAGTGGGAACTGCAGATGCTGTGTGCTTAGGTTCTTTCTTTGTAAGGCCATTATGTATTTCATCACTCTGCAATGTCTCTGTCATGTCTCTGCCATATCCCCACTATACTTTTTTGCTGTGCCTCAGATATACCAGTGAAATGACTATTGTTTTTTCATGTTTGGTTCCTTTGTTGTGGAGGAAAGCATGTCAGAAACCTCTAGTTAGCCATTGGTCTCTTTCTGTTTTTTTGAACCTACTCTGTTAACCTTGTTAGTAAAATCTAGGTAAAGATGCTGTCCCATCCCCCAGTCATCAGAATGAACACTAGCCCTGCCAGGATTTTGAAAGACTTCCTGCTTTTCTTGATGATGAGAATTTAGTTGCCTGCTTATAGCCACAGCTGCCAGGAGTTACCTACTGCTACACTAATGCAAAAGTTGCAATTTAAAGCTTAGATATTTAGTTTGGCCTTCTTAGTATTCTAAAAATGAGAATGTTTCACAAAAAAGTCTGGATTTCTGTTTCTTTCCAAGTTGAGCATCTATGTGGCAGTGGTGAACCAGCTGAGTAGCAGCTGCTTTTCTCAGTCAAGGCAGAAGGACTGTAGTTTCCCAGGCCCTGCACTCCCTGTTGTTTACACCTGGCCCACTAAACCTATTTATATCCATTCCTGGCTGGCCCCTGGAGGCATTTGATGGACACATCTCTGAGGCAAAATTTTTTTTGATGTTCCCCTAATCCTAGGGTCTAGTCCTTCTGGCAGGGGCTGACCAGCATGGCTGGGTCCCGAAGTACATAGGTTCCAAGAACTTTGCATAGGTTTCAGTAATCCTTGTTCTGGAATGTGGGGCCAGTGCCTGCTGCCAGCTGACTGAGGTACTTTTGAGACACATCAGGGGGACTCACTTCTCCCTAGGACACTTAGGGCAGGTGTTAATCATTGTTAAAATCACCCTTGTTGTTGTTGTTGTCAAGTGCTGTCAAATTGGGTCTGACGCATAGCCGGCTATGTATAACAGATACTACATTATCTGACACTGTGCCATGCCTGACACTATGTCAGTGCTTCTCTGTTATTCATAGGGTTTTCAATGGCTGATTGTTTTTTGGGAATGGGCTGCCAGGTCCTTTTCCCATTTTTATGGTGCTGGGGATTGAACCCAAGGACTTCAGAGAGCACAGAGCAAGCACTCTACCAATTGAGCTAAGCCCCAAGTTGCTGTTGAACACTGTTAAAATTAATATTAATGTTAATAATTAGTTCTTTTTTCTATAAGCATTCCTTCTAATATTTCTGTAAATAACCATAGATGTTGGGGGATAGGGTGATTTGGCTCTCTCATTGGCAGCTGTTGGACTGTCCCTTACTACTCTGGCTGGTTTGAGTAAAGGAATCAGTCAACCAGCCAGCCAAACCACCCTTATACCAGCACCAGTGGTTCTGAATCCTTCATATATGCCTTCAGGAATCCATGTGACAATTGCCACTGCAGCATAACTCTAGCTCTTGAAGGTGCAGCTCCAACCATGGCTGTTTCAAACAGTTTTCAGTTTACGCTGGACATTTTTTGTTATCACAAGCCTCTGTGAACTCTAGATGACCCTGTGACCAACCCAGGTTAGAGGGGGAGCACTTTGCTTGGTGGTCCAGAAGAGGAACTATTTATGATTGATGCAAATACAAACCTCATTTGCATGAGATATTTGATAATGATTGGTGCAAACACCCCTTCTATGTATATAGGCTATCTAAATAGGCTGTTCGGTTCACTTAATGAGCTTTCTTGGAGACACCCTCCTGTAATTCCCCTGATGTTGCAACATTATGCCCAATAAAAGACTTTATATAAATAATATGGCTGAAGAGGCAGCTGAATGGTGGAATCCTCTGGGTTAATTCCCCTAGAGCTAGTTACACAAAGAAAGAAATGGAGACAGCAGAATGGCAGTGATGACAGCAGTAAAGGACAGCAGAGGCAGGGGAATAATAGTAGCAAAGACAGCATAACACTCAGAATGCTGAGTTGCAGAAGCAGCAAAGCTGCTGGCTGCTTGACAGCCAAAGAAGAGGTGAGGCTGCAAGACCAGTGGTCAGCAGTAGCAGTAGGACAGTGATAGCTGCCTCTCTAACAGCAACAATGGTGACAGCAGCCATAGCAATAAGAGGCAACTCAACAGTTTGCAACAACAACAGCAACAACAACAACAACAGTCTGATAGACTGATGAGGACAAGAAGAAAAGGAACAGCAGAAGAGATAGGTTGTAAAGAGCCAGAGAAGAGAAACTGCAGGTCCTGGTCACTGGAAGAGTTCCAGAGAGCTATTAAATATTTAGGACCAAGGGTCTCAGACATCCTAGGTCCAGGATCTGTAACAATGGCCACTGTTTAGGACTGAGGAATCCTGATACCTAGTCCTGCCCAGAAGCTGCAACAATGAGCCCCTGTTGAGGGTTGAGGAATCCTTGCTCTATGTAAGAGCTGTAGCACCTACAGGCTTAGGATTCCCAACCTCCTTGGCCCACACAGGAGCTGTAATACTTAAAGGGCTAAGAAATCTGAACCTCCTTGGCCTGTGTAAGTGCTATAACACTGGAAGGCACCACTTGATTCTGTTGCTCTAGCTTGTCTGCTGTTATCACTCTGTGCTGTCAGATGCTCAGGGATACAGATACTGTCAAAGACCAGCACTTAAAGACCTTTTCTTTGTCTACTCATAATTTCTATCATGGTAGAGCAAAATGACCCCAGCCCTGTGCAAGGCATTGGGGGTACAGTGATGAAAGAGACTGACACAGTGCCTGCCTTCAGGAAACGTGGCTATCGGAAGTTCTTGATATCCGTGTTCTCTTAACATTGTCTTTTCTTTAATCTCACAAGCATACCTGCTCTTCTGTTCCTAGTTTTCTTTTGAGCTCAATTTTGTGCAAACTTCAAGTTGAAGGGATAGGAGGGCCTTGAGGGGCATGTTTCACAGGTGACCACCACCCCAACCTGACCTGCCCGAATGAGGCTATATTGTGTAGGTACTGTTGGATGTAACAACAGACTCATCTGACCTGGAGCCTTGGTCTGCTTTTATAAGCAATAATAGTAATGGCTACCATGTACCCAGGACTAAAGACTCACAATATAGTACTTCCTTTAATATATGAACTGGATATAGTTATTTCCACTTTGCAAATGTGGAAACTGAGACTTAGAAAGTTAAGTAACTTTGCCAGAGTCACAAGAAACTGTTACCTGATGCAGAGCTTGGGTTCTTTTCAAATATGCTGGAGTCAGTGCTCTCATTAATTGTGAAATAATTGGAGGGTCTCTTTTTGCCCAAGATATTTTCCTTACTGGTCCTTAACAAGGTGTGAAATTCTGCCACCTAATTTCATATTTTTTTTCTTGTTAAACCGTGAAAATTCTTAGATGGTGTCATGGTTTGAATATAAAGTATCCTCTAGAGGTCACCCAGATGGTGGCATTGTCCTGGGAGGTTGTGAACTTTGAGAGGCAGGTCTAGCTTGGCAGAAGTGATTCACTGTGGGCAGGCCTTTGGAGGTTTGAAACTCAGACCTGTAGCCCCATACACTCTCTGCTTCCTGTTCATGAAGATGTAATGTCATCTCCACAGACCCTTCCTTCACTGCCACCATGCCTGTCTTTCTGTCATTGTGTACTGATCTATTAACTATGAGCTCCCAATAAATCTTTTCCTCCATCTTCATTTTTGTTGCTTTTCTGCTACAATGATGACAGCTGGCTAATACAGAGGGGACTCTGTTGTCATCACCAACCCCTTCACCCCTTAATATTTCCTCTGACAGATAATTAAAGATCAGACCCAGAAGGACCCAGGCAGATGGGAGACCTTTTCTGGAGCTGGTACACTGCTTGAAGAGAGATATGCACATGACATCTCCTGAGCAGGGTTAGAATTGTTGTGAGACCAAAATGAAATCTATGTAAAGTACAGGTTTGGGCTAATAAGAGGACTCCAAGAAGTACACCTACTAGAGGAGGACTTGGGAAATGGAGGAAAAGTTATGACAGGGGAGGCAGGATGGCCAAAACACCGCCCCCCCCCATGTGCTAGTGTGGATTCTTCTTTTCTTTCCCCAGTGTAATTTCCTAGAGCTCTTGGAACCCTCTGTTTCTGCTTTCCTGAGGCCTTACTGCTTTGTGTAAGAACAGGTTTAAAAACGAGATAGGAATGATGGAAGGTCAGGAAGGAGCAAAATGAATAATACTTCGTATTTATCTTTTATCTGTCTCCTGAGCTCAGATCGCTCCACAGACTCCATCTCATTAATCCTTTATTCTCTTCATGGGTTATAAGGAAGCAGGTTTTGGGAAGTGATTTCCAACTTGGACATCATCTTCCCTCCTCCTAGCCGGCCTCCCACCTTCCTGTTTGCAACTTTTATTCCATGATTTGGAATGTCCCAAGAAGTCATTTATATCCTGTAGCCTCTCAGGGAAATTACCAGGACTGCTTGGGAACCAGACCGGCCTCAGTTGCCAGGTTTGTATATCTGTGATGGCCACTTGAGGCCCTAATCTCCTGTTCATGTGTTTGTATCCTTTTCCTTTTACAGATTTATTTTGTTGTTATTGTTACTGTGAAAGCAATTTGTGTGGGTTTTAAACATCAAATAATGTAAAAGGCTCATATTTGCCAGACTTTCTCCCCAGTATGTTCTGTAACCACCTTAAGATAGTATGGAATCTTCTTGGGCTTTTCTTGTGCATTTACGAAAATACTGCATACATAAGACAGCGTGCTGTGTTCATTTAACCATGTTGCCTAACACATGCTGGTTCTGAGCCTGACCTTGTGAAAGGAATTGCAGGTGTCCAAATGTGTCTGAGGAGGGGCGAGGAGCATGGAGGAAGAGTGCGCCATCTCAAGCTGTTGTCTTTCTGCTTGCCTGGAGCTGTATAGTGATGTCATGCACTGTTTTCTTTTCTCAGAATGAGTTTGCACTGACCAACCCAGAGAAGAGCAGCACCAAAGAATCAGAAAAAAAAGAAACTAAAGCAGAGGAAGAGCCAGACACTGAAGTCCTGGAGGTGTTTTACCCGACCCAGGAGTGGCAGGCTCTTCAACCAGGTAGCAGCCCCAGCCTTGTCTCCTTGAAACACACTCTGAATTCAAACTACCTATGTCATTTGTCCCTACAGGGCTACTTTGGAGGAGCAGCCACTCTCTGGCCTGCTGGTCCATCACAGTGGTTAGGTGCTGCTGCTGAAGGGCTTGGGACCTTTCATTTTCCAGCAGATCAGAGATTTTGGCATCTGAGTGCCCTGGAAGGAAGGCAGGTGGTGGGTGGCCTTGGTTTCAGAGCAAGTGATTGAAAACTTTCTTTCCTTGCAGTTCTGAAGCACAGAAGAGGCAGTGACATGTGCCTCACTCTGCAAATGCTATTTTGGGCTCTGTTGCTCGGCTCAGTGCTGCTGAAATATTGTTCACGGGGGAGTCCTGAGCACTGGTGGAGAGTAGGAGGGTTTTCTTGTTAAAGGAACCTGTGCCAAGAGAATGGTGCTTGCCCTGGCCTGGTTTTTAGATGGGGCATCCTCCAAAGGAACAACTTTCTAATCTTTCCTGAGCCTGGGCCCAAGGCTTAAAATAATAATGAAAACAGACAACAATTATGGAATGTTTACCATATTCAGGTAATCTTGTTCACTCTCCACAATAACAGGAATTATTATTATCTTTATTTTCTCATGGAAACATTGAAGCTCAGAGAGGTTAGGTAACTTGTCCTGTGTCATTCAGCTAACTTGTCCTACGTCATTGACTTCAGAGCCTGTATCTGCTTTCTCACTTCTCTGTCCTAGTCCCAGCTGTCCTTGGCTGGAACCCACTCTGTTAACACTTAAGACTATTCTCAGGAATAGGCCGTTTGCATTCTGTGCTATGGCAAGGTGGATGGCAAGCCCTGGCATCTGCCGTAGTATAGTTTCATCAGCTCCTTGATGATATTCATCACCATGTCCTCACTGCCCCCATTGCTGCTTTGTTGGCAGGGATAGCATTTGCTGTGCCAGCCAGCTTTCTGGTAGCAATATCACGCCTGCTGGGCTTGCATACGGGTAGTTCCTGCCACAGAAGAGTGATGAGGCACCAAAGAAGCCAAGTGGGAGCTAACGGCTTTGGACAGGGGGAGGTTTAGGAACAGAGACATTGGATTCAGCAGCTCCAACTTCTGGCTGCCCTTTCCCAGCTTCCCTGAGAACTGAGCCCGTCCTGGCCCTTGAGGACTAAAACTAGAGAGGCTCTCAGGTGGGGAGTAGATGTGGGCTGTATCTACTCATTTTATTTGGAGTTGCTAGTACCATTTTTAACCAGGAAAGTGCCTGGAGCACATGGAGGCTGATGTCCTGTGGCCTTACTTCCACCTTCTCTGTTCCTGAGGCTGGATCAGGAGCCCCCATCAAGGCCTTGGTCCACACTGCAGATGGAATAAGGCTGATAGTTCTGACCCTGGGCCCTTGATCAGCCCTCTGGGCAATAGAGTTGCTGCAAATGACTAAAGAAAAGAGCCACTGTGTGCATCCTTGGGGAGGAAGAGCCAGAGCCTATGTGACAAGGTGGGCTGTGGCCTCTGAGAGCCTTGCAGAGAATTGCAGTGGAGCACAGTGGATTTTTACATTTAATTTGTTACCCCATTGACATCACTCTCACTTTATAGTTTCTCAAGAGCTCCTTGTAAACACTTCTCCATAAAATTGCCTTGAAGCTGCCCTGTGGGCTGGTGTGTTTGAATTGAGCACATTGTGGTCCTGCAGCTCGGGGGGCAAAGCAGCTCTGGTTCCAGTTGTGTCTTCCCCATCCACAAAGAGAATTTTTCACCTACACATTACTTACAAGGCAGGACTGTGAGGGAGAGTAGGTGGTAGGCTTGTTCTGGCCTTTGTTTGATGTGGAGTGATTTAGAGTCTATTCCGTGGAGTCATACCAGCGGAAGCCAACAGGCATTCTTAGGCCTTGCTGCAGGACTGAGGTGTCTTGTATGCAAATGTTTAGGAATTTGACCTGTTAGTGGTCTGTGTGGATAGCTGGCACCTGCCCTCAAGCGGAATGTAATATTTAATTCACTACATGCTGAATGATGCCTGGGAGCTTCCAACACAGCTACTTAAAGGTTAAAAGGAATGTAACCAGTCCTGGGAACTTCTTCACTTGGAACAACCCTTCCACTTGATTGTAGAATTGGATATCAGGGTCCATGAGCATGTGGCCTTCCTGTCTCGGTGGTCTCACCGGGGAGTGGGAACTTAAAATGCAAAGGATAGACTTCATGGTGATGACATGTTCTCCCTCTCTCCTTCAGTAGTGATTTTTGATGAGGGAGCAGTGTTAAGCAAGAGCAGAAGGGTTAGTAGAGCATTTCCTGCTTGAGAGACTGAGGCATGGCAAAGGAAGATGGTAGAAACTCTTTGGGGATTTTAAAGAAAATGGCAGGTTTATATTGACAGTTACTGACCCCAGTCCTGTTTTCTCAGTTTTTTCTTTTGTTCAGAAGTACCTTTTGTCCCCTCAGGTCTCTGGAGGGAGCAGCTCTGATTTCCTTGTGCCTCAAAGGGAGGGATTCTAGGGTACTTGGGCTGGTTTGGTTGTGGGTTGTGCTCATTTGAAGGCAGATTTCCAGACTGCCTGCTGTGGCCTGGCACACTAGGGGAGCAACCTGTGACTTTATGGGCCTTCCCATCAGGCCAGATGGAATAGGGCCCCATCCACACAGCCCTGGAACAGCTACAGGTCTCTCTGCTGAAGTCTGCCTGCCTCTGTTATTACTGTCAGCATCCTCACTGGGAGTTACTTGTTCCTGGAAGTGATTTTCCTGTCTCTCTTTCTTCTGGTTTATTTTGGGATCTGCCTCACCTTATGGAGGCACAGCAAGCGTTTGAATGTGGATTCAGCATCAGCTGTTCACAAGCAAGCAGAGGAAAGCTGTTTGCTGGCAGGGCTTGTTGGTTCTGGGCAGGGAACTCAGAACTCAGTCCTGGGGCCGAGGATCCCTGAATTCCAGGGCTTTGTGCCTTGTCCACTTGATATTACAGAATACCCATAAGAACCAGATTCAGTGGGGCTTCGGCTTCCTGGGCATTTTCTGAGATCCTTCTTTGTGCTGGGCACTGTGCTTATAGCAAGAGATATAAATAATAGCTCACATTTACTGAGCATTGGCTCTGCCAGGCATCCTTTGAGGGCAGATACTATAACTGTCCTCATTTTTATAGACAAAACTGAGTGTCAGAAGAAATGGCTTAGCCAAACAACCAATATAAGTAATGGAGTCAGAATTCAAATCCAGCTTTGTTTGACTTTAAGCCCTAATTCCTAACCACTGTGTAATGCTGTTTTCCAGGGAAGCAAAAGAACACAACCCCTATCTCCCCTATCCTCTCGTAAGTTACAGTCTCGCCAAAGATACAGAAACAGAAGGGGGAGGGGAAAGGGACCACCAAAGTGTTTTTGTTTGTCCTGGTAGAAGTGTTTTGTTCTCAGTGAGGGCACAGAGGATGTTGTGGCAAGGCCAGGGCCTTCTCACTTTAACCCCGAGATCTTGATGGGGCAGTCTGTCAAATTTTATAATGCTAAATTTTTAACCCCGCCTGCAGTTCTTTTTGAGCTGTGTAGCCTTGATCAGTTTGCCTAGACTCTCTGAACTTTAGTTTTCCCATCTGAAAATAGGACTGAAAATATCTACTTCACAGAAATGATGTGCGAATGAAGCAAGATTAAAATATATCAGCTGTTTCACAGCGGGCCTGCATAAGTGGCTGTAGTTTTCATTTTAAAAACTATACCTTTGCTCCCTCCCTTGTTTAGGGGCTTGAAGGAGAAGTGGAGGTGAGGAAGCAGCTTGGACAAAGGCCTGCTTGTTGAGCTGCAGGCTCAGGGAAGCATAGTCAGACCCAAACCTGGGGCTACTTATTGACCTGATCTGACTTCCAGGCAGCTGTGAGAGTCTGAAATATTGACATTAGCACAAAGAGACCACTCGATGGGAGCATACAGGAAGCTTGTGCAGAAACACGTTCATGTGAAGGGGAAAAAAAAAGAAAGAAAAGAAAAAAACAAATCCAAACCATCAACAACTGATGAGACCAATCCAAGAATTACAGAGCAGCAGCCATCTGGTCAGATCATTTCAGATCTGCACGAGCAATAAGAGGGAATTGAATTTTAAAAACCTCATTTATAGTAGACCAACTACTGTGGTTTCAAGTATTTAAGAGAGGAGCCTGATTTCCTGCAGGGTCTGGACATCTGTCTAAAGGAGCACCTAACTCTGGTCTGAGTGATTCTGCAGGCTATCTCTGTGAGGCCTTTGGTTCTTTGCAGCTTCAGAGGGGCTGCTTGGTTCTTCAGTCTTCTGACATCAACTGGGTGTCCGAGAAAGCAATTTAATTCTGAGACTATCTATGGGACATTAGTGTTAGATCCCACAAGTTAAAAAAGTAGTCCTCTAAGACTGCCTCTGTTTCATATACCATTTGCAAGTCCTGGGCCACCTGTACTCACTATCCAGCTTTTATATCAATTGAGGAGTCCCACAACCCCCTCCTCAGGTTTGATAATTTGTCAGAATGTCTCACGGAACTCAGGAAAACACTTAAGTAACAGCCAAAGGGAAGAGATGCGTAGGGTGAGCTATTGGAGTGGGCATAGGGGTCAGTGTTCAGAGCTTCTGTGCCCTTTCTGGGCATGCCATCCTCTAGCTCAAATAGAGTTCAGCAAGCTGTCCTAAGATAATTGTTTGGGGACCTTAAGGAAAGTTTCATTATGTAGGCATGTTTGGCTAAAACATTGGCCATGGATGATTGAATTTAATCTCTAGCTCCTCTTTCCTCCCTAGATGTGGAGGATAGGACCTCTAATCATGAGGTGGTCTTTCTAGTGGCCAGGCCGTATCCTGAAGATATCTAGAAGCCCCACCAAGAGTCACCTTATTCGCATAAACTCAGATATGGTTGAGAGGTACTTGTTGTGAATAACAGTGTACTCCAAAGGTGGGTGTAACGGCACATCTGTAATCCCAGCACTTGGGAAGCTGAGGCAGGAGGATCAATATGAGTTTGAGGCCAGCCTGGTCTGCCACTCAGGAAGTTCCATAGGTTTAGAAGCCCTGTGCCAGGAACCAGAGACAAAGACCAGATATGTTTTTTGTGTATCACAGGTTGCAATTGAGGTGAGACTAAGGGGCAAACTCCCAGTGCCTTCTTCCACCTCCCCAGCTTTGTGGTTGAGAGGCAAGTGGCCATCCTCTCCCAGCCTGGAGGGATTGTCCTTACAGATCACTTTATTCCCCAGGATGGTCTCCAAGAGTACAACCTCTTCTATCCCATCCTTTGTACACAGGCATACACACACACACAGAAACCTATGAATAGAGGATTAGGAGAAGAGTTGACTACGAAGGGCAGTTTATAACTAAGTCCCTGTGGTTCATTAAAATGGGGCAGTGGCACTTCTTGGCTGCTACCAGGAGGTAATGGCCTGAGGGACGGTGTAACCAAGATGTCTGTTGGCTGATCTTTTACTCTGGCACAAGTGTAGTGCTGGAAGGTGAGGCAGGGGCTCTGTAGTTTTGTGAGGTGGTCTGCCTCTCTTTTAGACACAAAATTGCTTTCCACATGACGTATTCAACAGAGCTAATTTTTGGTGCTCTCTCTTTCTGCATAGTGCCTTCCTTTCCTCATTTGGTCATCCAAGTCTACTGAGGATTCCCTAAGAACTGCACTTGTTCCTCTCCTATGTATACTTCGGGCCCCCATCCCCCTTATTAGGCCACCTTCCTAGCCTTTGTTAAGCATTTTCCACTCTGAGCATCTGCTTTGCTCCTTTGTAATGCAAGTTTGTCTGGAGGAACCACCTGGAGGAAGGCAGGATGCCAGGCCTCTTGAGACTGGCAAATTGCTCTGTGCTAGGAGAGAAAAGAGTGGTGGGCTAGAATACATGATAGCCTGCGAAGGCTCTATGAAGACAGTTTGGATTTCTGCATCTCAGAGAGACCTTATTTGCCAGAGATTATTTCACTAGCCTCTCAGGTTGGCTGATGCTGCCCCTCAGCAGCCAAATAGTACAGCCCCCTGGGATGGAGCAGGTGGAGTCCCAGGCAGGAAGACCTGCAAACTCCATGGCAGCTACTGCCAAGAGGGTGGTCACTTTGCAGCCAGTTGGCTAAACTCTGCACTGGCACCAAGGCATCTTTGCCCAGGCTTTGGGCTTCATTACCTGGATGGGACAGGCCAGGGTCCAGTTTGCAATCTGTGGGTTTGAGTGATGATGGAGAGCAGCTGGTGGCCATCCTCTTTCTAGCAAGTATTTGTATGCTTAATTCTCACCCTTAGGTCCTTACCCTCCCCTTCTTCTGCTTCCATCCGCCTGTTCTCTCCAAGGTTTAATCAAGAGTACTTTATAGAGTGGTACAGCCTCTACTCTTGAAGTGGTTGAAATTAAAAAAAAAATAAATAAATAAATAAAAAATAAAAAGAACCTTAGACTAAGTAGGGAGGATGAAAAACTAGCTGCCAAACCCAGTCCCAGCCTTCATGTCAAGTATTTGGCTTTAGTTTAGAAAAGCCGTTTAACTCTGACTTCTCTTCTTTCTCTAATATTGGCCTTACCCTGCTGGCTAAGACAGGCCAGGCCATCTCCAAAATTAAGACTAATCAGGCTGGGTATAGCTCTCAAGTGCTGGCTTGGAGCTGGATTGAGCAGCCCTTTTCTACAATCTATTATATTTCGCAGTTGTGGCAAAGCATGGCGGGTAGGAATTGATCTGGAACTTAAAGGGAGATAATATTTGCCTATGTAAGGGACAAGGTTGGAAGCAAGAGTGGAGGGGTGTGACACAAGCAAAGACTGAAACTGAGAGTAAAGTTACTTGGCTGAAATGGCAAGTATGTGCTGGGGAATAATGAGATGGTGGTAGTGGGCAACATTTACTTGGCTAGAGATGGGGGCCAGTGAGAGGGAAGGATAGGAGACAGGAGAACAGATAAGCCAGTAGATTTAAAGGTGTGAAAGTAAGTATAACCTGTATGTCTGTCATTGAGTCCAGCCTGGGGCTATGATATGAGATGAGGAAATAATGAAGGGTGATATAAATGCCTCTGCTTGTGGAGTTGGGAAACAAATAGAAGAAAACTAAAAATAATCTCAGAGATAGCCACATCAAAAAACTGATGAATTTCACATTCCATTTGTTGAACTCCTACAGTGTTCCAAGTAGAGGTTGAATTGATGGGGAGCCCATGCTATAGAGGCTTGACTGTATGAGTTTAACATGTAGGAGGACCCCCAGACAGGAATGTGGCTCTGTGACAAAACAGTGGGCCCTAACACTCCTTGGGGAAAACTTGTGTGTGTGTTGGCAGAGGGAATGAAATCTGTGTTGACAAAAGATTTTAAATCCCAGAGAGGGGATCACAGATGGAGCAAAGTGATTGAGGTGGCAGATAGAAAAGTTGTGGCTTCTTGAGTGACATGAGCCTTAGAAGTTAGAAACAGAGGCTGAAAGGAAATGTGGAAAGGTGGAAGAGATGTGGATAGAAACAGAGGAAGCTTCCTTTAGATGTCTTTAGTTTTCTGAGCCAAGCTGAGGGTGATCTTCTGCCTTGGGTGATGAAAAAGGACTCAATTGGGTGCTTGAGAAATGGAGAATTAAGAAAAACCACTGTGGGAAGGTAATTGGAAAACTCAAAGGTCAGAACTCAGCATCGCCCAACATCAGAAAGGGCTTAGTAGACATCAGACAACCTGACTTTGTGGTGGGCCAGAACAGAGGATTTGGTGACTTTCTCAAGCAATCTGAGCCTTGGACAATGGATAGCTGGAGTCTGAAGAATGATAGGCAGATCATTCCAGGGACTGTTAGGTTGTCCATGGGATTGGTTGTTGGATTTGTCTATCTGGCCTGTGGAGCTTTGGAAGGAAGAAGGCCAGTTTCTGGCAGGTTGGAGAGCTATACAGAAGCTTCTCTAAACCTGCTCCAACTTTCCCTCTTCTGAAGACAGGGGGCTTCTAGGAGGCTCTTTGAGGTCCTTAGAAATGGCCAGGGTCAGTTTAGCAATTGCACCCCAGTAGCCACTCATCTTCCAGCAGGCCTCTGTGTAAGTCTTTTGTTGTTTGTATACTAGTTGGGCTGGCTTTATTTCTGTTCATGTTGGGGTTTTGTATTATTACTATTCATAAGCTCATGGGTTGTTGATCTTTCCTTATTTCTCATAAAGACCCAGGAATTCTAGTCTAGTAGTTGAGTGACGAAAGAAATAAAACTATTTTTTTTGGCTCCAATTATATTAGGTTGTATATATTATTTAAGATAGTCCTTAATATACTCCTTAAGGAGCCCCTAATGCATCAGTGAAGGTCCTCACATCCTATTGCTTTTCATAGAATTTTCTTTCTTTCTACTTAGAAACTGTGGGTAATAACCTGAAAGCAGTACTCCTTGAAGTCTGTGTGGGAACAAAATAATGTGAAGTTTGGAAGCTACTGATATGAAGAGTGGGTAGTTATTCAAGCTTCACTATCTTGATTTTCTAAGTTAGATCTTTGTGATAGATACACATGGTCCTATACAGGGTGGGGTAAGTGGCCCTGTGTGCAATGTGATTTGAGGACTATTCATTGGCGTTCGATTCCACTGGGTTAGGTTATAGATAGAGAGGCTAGAGGAATTTTTCCCTAGAGACCATTAGCATTTTGTGTGTGTGTGTGTGTGTGTGTGTGTGTGTGTGTGTGTGTGTGAGTGTGAGTGATACTTAGGGGCTGAACCCACAGCCTTGCACATACTTTGCAGATATTCTACCACTAGGCTGCACCCCCAGTTCCCCAACACCTGCCCTTTTTTTTTTTTTTTTTTTTTGAGTCATGGTCTCATTGTACAGGCTGACTCTGGTCTCTAGTTTGAGATCTTCCTGCTCTGCCTCCCAAGTCCCTGGGATTAAAGTGTGTTCCACTGCACCCAGCTAGAGCATTTCAGATTCTAGGGTTTGATCAAAAGAGCTGGAGATACCTTGGAATTGGAGATAAGATGGTAGATCTCAAAGGGGAGGTGTTTTTCTTTTAAAAAGCTGGCAGTAGTAGGGGCATCCAGGTGGAGTGTTGGATTTATAGGAGTCCCTCAGTGCTGGAGTTGGGGGATGGTCTTTAGCAGGTGAAGAAAAGTAGGAGAAGGACAAGTCAAAGGAAGGCTCAGACTTTTTCACCTATTTGTTAGCTTCATCTGACCCTGCTTATACATGTCTGTCAGAATCTTGGTTTTATAGTGACTGTTTAAACAAAATGCTCTCTTTTCCTCTCTGCCTTTTCTCCTCCCTTACAGCCTGCCTCCTCTGCCTCCTTTCCTGCCTTGCTGTGATGGACTCTATCTGCAGCTGAGTGGCAGGTGGCATGGATGGATAGATGGGGATGTGTGTAGTTGTGTAGCTGGGGGAATATTTTTTCAATTCTGTTAGCATCAAAAAAGTGATTTCCAAGCCAATCGTTCTAGCCATGTATTTTGCTGATCAGTCAGAATGAGAGGAAAAACACATTAACATTGCCAGAGAGGGGATTTGGGGAAAATCAAGCCCGTGGAACTGAGTGATCTAAAATCACAGCATTAAAAACAAATCCTGGAGTGCAGCTGGAGTTCTTCCCAGCCCATCTCCCACAGCTGGGTCCCTTGACACAACCTATGCTATGTGAATGGTTTGTGCACTGGCTTTTCCAAAGAACGTCATTCTGAAGAGAAGGTACCAGCTTGTGTTGCGCACGCACCATTGGATATTTCTGAGTATGACATGGGAAAGAAACAATCCCAGAGGATTTCTTTGTTTTCTCTTTTTATCCTATGATATCCATGTCTCCATATACTTCCAAAGGTCTTGTAAGAGTTCTCTTGAGCCACGCATAGTGGTGCACACCTATAATTCCAGTTACTTGGGAGGCTGAGACATGAGGATCTCAACTTTGAGGCTTTCCAGCGTGGGAAATTTAACTGTCTCAAAATAAAAATAAAATGAGGCTGGGGAGGTAGCTCAGTGGTAGAGTCCTTGCTTTGAACAAGGTTGTGGGTTCAATCCCCAGTACATGAAAAAAAAAATCCTCTTAAGTTTAGCACACTTTCATGTTCATATATTTAGCTCTCTCTTTCTCTCTCTCTCTGTGTGTGTGTGTGTGTGTGTGTGTGTGTGTGTGTGTGTGTGTGTGTGTGTGTGTGTAAAAGGGCTGGGATTTAGCTCAGTTGGTAGAGTGCTGCGCTGCAGTCTCTGAGGACCCAAGTTCAATTCCCAGCACCGCAAAAATGGGAGAAGGGCCTGGCAATCCACTCCCAAGGCAATCTTGAAACAGCCAGCCATGGAAAACCCTATGAGGGTCACTATGAGTCAGATACGGACTCGACGGCACCTAAAAACAACAGCAATATATATATGTATATATATATATATATATATATATATATATATATATATATATATAACTTTAAGGTAAATCTAGTTCCCACATATAAATGAGAACATGCAGTATTTCTCTTTTGAGTCTGGGTTATTTCGCTAAAAATGATGATATCCACTTCCATCCATTTTGCTGCAAATGCCATAGTTTCATTCTTTTCTGCTGAATAATATTCCATTATGTGTATATGCCATGTTTTTAACCCAGTCATCTGAGTTGATTCCGTACCCTTGCAATAGTGAAGAGAGCTGCAATAAACACGAAAGTGCAGGTATCCCTGTGGTATGATGCTTTATCTTCCTTTTGGTATATGCCTAGAAGTGATATAGCTGGATCATATGGTAATTCTATTTTTAGTTTTCTGAGGAATCTCCACACTGATTTCCATTTACAGTCCCATCAGCAATGTAATAGGATCCCCTAACCCCTTACGTCCTTGGTAGCAATTGTTGTTTGTTTTCTTGATGCCAGCCATTCTGCCAGGAGTGAGATGGAATCTCAGGGTAGTTTTGATGATTATGAATGTTGAACATTTTTCCATGTTTATTGTCCATTTGTATTTCTTTAGAGAACTGTCTGTTCAGTTTCATTGCCCACTTACATATTGAATTGTTACCTTGATGTTTAATTTCTTGAGTTCTTTATGTATCCTAGGTTTTAATCCTCTGTCAGATATATAGGTGCCAAAGATTTTCTCCCATTCTGTGGGCTCTATTTTTATTCTATTATTTCCTTTGCTGTGCAAAAGCTTTTTAATTTTATGTAATCTCATTTGTTGATTCTTGGTGCTTTTCCCTGGGGTATCGGAGTCTTGTTAAGAAAGTATTTGTCTATACCTATGTGTTGAAATATGTTCTCTACATTCGCTTCTATTCATTTCAAAGTTTCTCGTTTTATATTGAGGTCTCTGATCCATTTAGAATTGATTTTTGTACAGGGTAAGAGATATGGGTCTATTTTCATTCTTCTGCATATGGAGAGACCTCCTTTGTTCACAGATCAGAAGAACTAATACTATGAAAATAACTATACTATCAAAGGTAATCAACATATTTAATGCAATTTTCATTAATGTCCCAATGACATACTTCACAGAAATAGAAAAAACAATCCTAAAATTCATATGGAAGCACAAAAGACCCTGTATAGCCAAAATAATCCTAAGCAGCAAAAGCAGTGCAGGAGACATCACGATACCTGACTTCAAACTGTGTGACAGGGCCATCGTAACAAAAACAGCTTGGCAATGGCACAAAAACAGGCATGAAGATCAATGCAACGGAAGACCAAGATATACACCTATGCAGCAATAGCCACCTGATCTTCAACAAAGGTGCCAAAGACATACATTAGAGAAAAGATAGTCTCTTAAACAAACAGTGGTGGGAAAACTAGATATCCATTTTTTATTTTGAGACAATCTCAAAGTTATGCAGTCTGCCTCAGGCCTTGAACTTGAGGTCCTACTGCCTCAGCCTCCTGAGTCAGTGGGATTACAGGCCAGTGCCACCATACCTGGCTAAAAAGAGAATTTTCAAAATTGGGGTATAATCTGTAGAATAGCTGGCCAGTACTCTTCAAGTGTGTCCAGGTCAAGAAAGACAAACACAGAGGCGCTATCACAGGTTGGAGGAGACTAAGGAAATATGACAACTAAATACAGTGTAGTATCTTAGATTAGATTTTGGAACAGAAAAAGAAATTAGTGGAAAAATTGGTGAAATATGAATAAGGTATATAGTTTAGTTACCACTGTTTTACCAATGCTACTTTCTTAGTTTTGATAATCATTCTGTAGTTATGTAAGATGTTAATATCAGGGCAATTTAGGTGAAGGGTATATGAGAACTCTGTACTTTTTTTTCAACTTTTCTGTAAGTCTAAAATAATTTCAGAATAAAAGATTAAAATAAGTGAGTGTCCAAGTGACCTGTTAGGTAAAGAAGAAACTGACCAGGATGTAGCTATGCCCATGGCCTGGAAGGTAAACTAACTTGGTCTCCTCCAATGGCAGAGTGAGGGCTCTAACTAAGGGACCCTAGTGCCCGCCTCTTTAGCCTCTGCATACGGGCTGTGTATGTCCTGAGGAGGGGTCTGATAATTGGTCAGATAACAGTGCAATCCCTGCCCCCCAGCCGATCCTGTAGCAGTGCCATACAGTGACTGGAGAGGAGGCCACTAGTCTGGCATTAGAACTCTGCAGGTCTGAGTGATCAGGGCACTTGTCTCTGTTCCTCGGTATATAACTGAAGTTCTGTCTGTTTTATCCCTCTATCTAAGCACTAATCACCATGGCAATATATTTTCAGATTGCAGTGCCTACCTCTATGCTCACTGTTTGATCATCCAGAAGAAAGCAAAATAAGTTCAAACCCAGCTTTGCAATAATTTATTATTTTATTTCCCATTTTTAAGTTCCTTGCTCTTGCACAAAGCTGGCATTTTGCTTGCTTTTCTTGTATGCAAAAGGTACATGTGCTTTTCTTATGACTGATGTGGCCATCCCTGTTAAGCTAATAGCAGGGTTTGTAGAAGAAAGCCATTATTATCATTGGGAGAATGTGAGTCTTGGAGTTTTTATTTTTGCATTGAATTCAGCGCGCGGGGGTGGGGGTGTCTCTGGGAAGTATAAAATCTTCCATTCTAACACATAACTCTATTACAAATATTTACCCATGGAAGTTTATATTTTCTAAGTTAAAAAATATCAGTGCTTAAAAATGTTCTTTGTATTTTAACTCAGTGGCTAGTATGTACTGCTTTTTGCTATTGATTTACAAATTTTATGGTCAGACCTTTGGGACTTACATAGATTACTCAATGTATGACAAATGGCTGGGCTCTGTGTTATGTATTGTATTACAGGGGAGTTCATAAACAGTATTTCTCTATTGGTTATTTTAGGCATAAGACTAGTAAACTGCCATTTCTTTTTCTGTTACATGTGACTAAAATAAAAAATGGGAGAGGGCAGTGGGAGGGAAAAGTGTGTGGCCCAAGATTGAACAATAAACTGCCCCCAAGCCTGTGATCACAGAGGCTTGAAGTGGACAGACCTGGGATATGGATTGAGAGGGTTGGGAGCACCTGGGGTAGAAGAGAGAGAATCTGCTGGAAGTCAGTCCTCTTACTGCATCTTTGTTTAGGCTTTAGCCCCACTGGAGAGAAGACCAGCTACTCCTGGGCTTGTGAGGCTAGAGTCCTGAGCCCTGAGAGGGCCTTCCTCACTCTTCTCTCCCTCTCCGCTAACAGCCACTTGTGCTGATGGATGTGCAAACCCTTTACAGACCATTTGGCACCACTTGGCTTGCAGAGATCATGTCTCTTTTGAATGAGCAACTTTATGTTTGTGACTCCTTTTCCCTGCACAAAGAGAAATTGCCTTGTGCCAGCTTCTGCCTTCTGATGGAAATGTTTACCTTCCCCAGGGAAAGACACTATTCTTTGAGGCTAATGTCTGCTGGTGCTTTTTGCCCCTTGTGGGAGCAAAGCCTGAACTCAAGGGTGGACAAGAGGAGGCGGCCATTGGAGTGTGCACAATTGCCACCAGGGCAGCCATCTGCCAGTGTCCCTGCTTGCAGTCTGCCTCTAAGCAGGCTGCAGGGAGGGAGTGTTTGCACTTCAGGGCCTGTGTTATGCACAGCCCATTCTTTAAATGAGCTTCCTAAGTATACATGACTTCTGTCTACTCTGTTCTTGTATGGCCTGCCCGTAGGGCACTGTTCAGAATCACCCCTTCTAGTGCTGAGCTTTTAGAGTTTCTGGTAATTATTGAATTTCTTCCTTTTTTGAGGGGTAGAGGTGGGTGGGAATAGATTTCTAAAATTGCAGTGAGGGATTTATGGCTCTGGGAAGATTTGCTTCTTACAGACAAATTATCAACATTACAATGATACAGTTTCATGACAGTGATATTTTGACTCTGTCTCCAGTCATATTCTAGCCCCTCAGCCTATCTAGCTTCTTCCGGAATGTATCCCCTGTCATTTGAGGAGGCTACTCTAGCATTAGAATAAAATCTGTGCTTCCAATTGCAAACCATCACCTTCTCCACTTGTCGCCCTCTCTTACCCACCTTCCCTTCCTGAGATGGAGGAGTTTTTCACATGATGCTTAGAAAAAGGAGATTCATAACATGACTCAATCCTCGCCCACACATCCAGGATTCCTGCCTCCCAGTGAATGTTGGCAGATAGGCTGTGTGTGTGAAGAGCAAGTCCTGCCTTCCTATCTTTGCTCTGCTTCCCTCATTTCATATGCCTCTAGGGTGGAGTCTGAGGTGTCCAGCCTTTCATTTTCTCTCCTCCCTTCTCAAGCAACTCTTTCTTCTCCTCAGGGTTTGTCCTGTAGTTGGACAGTCTCACATATCCCAGGGACTTCATGGGTGGACTCCCAGGGAGAGTTCAAGTCCTAAGATAATCTGAATACTTGCCACGTGCCTGCCACTGTGTTAAGTACCATGAGGGCATAGCCCAATGGCTTGGCTTTAAGCACCACAGCTTACATGGGAATCCATTCAAATAAAAAGTTGGACAGTTCTACCAACCTACTCACAGGGTCTGGATGTACAGATATCCTTGTGTCTGTCATTAGTGTTGATATGTTAAGGTCATTGATGGCTCACCAGCGCTAACTTGTGATGGCTGTTCAGAATGAGTTACTGGGGACATTGGACTTTCCTTTGTCCTCTGGTATGAAAAGAGAAAGGAAGAGAAACATTAGTTACTAGAAAATCTTTGACTATGAAGACTTAGTTAAACTTCTATTTCTTCTCATCCATCTCGAGATCAAGTCAAAAGAACCTCAGAAAGCAGAGTGGAGGGCAGATCAGGCCTTGGGGGAACCAGAGACAGTGAGAAGCCTGCAGGAACAGAGAAAGAGAATGAGCTCCTGGCTCACCAGTCTGTTGGGTTGAGAGAAAGGAGTGCCCTCTTCAGCCTAGCTATCCAGGGAAACCTGTGCTGGGTCGCTGCTGTCCCAGTAGAGGAAGGAGCAGGGAGGCCTCTGTAGAGTCTGCTCCCTCAGGGTAGTGTTGCTACCTCCCTCTTTAAAGAGCCACACAGCTGAAGATTCTAGGCTGCATTACTTTTATAGGAAGGAGACCAACACACAGAGAGAGGTTTAGGACAAATCGAGACCAGACCACGTGTGGCTTTCTTTTCAGTTTAGCCACTGGGAAGCTTTTGTAGAAACCATTCATATGTAGTGGGGCCAGCATATTAGAGGTGTGTGGAGCTGAGCCTCTCTTTTCCAGTCTGGCCTTTGTATTTACCCTCCCCATTTCTGGCCTCAGCTAACTGACCTGCTGGCAGGATCTGGAGCCTTCCCAGCCCTGCAGCAAATAGGGCTTGGTAAGGACAAGATCTGTTGTAAGACTGTATTTATTGAATGTCCTTTGAAATTAACTTTCCAGTACTCCATAAGTGTTTATCTCCCACTCCTCCACTTGTCTGTCAGCTTGTCATGCTGTGGGGGTTTATGTGTTACTGCAATACTGAAAGCTATGCCACCGATATATCAGATACTAGCAGAGCCACCCATGGTGGACAGGTTTCAGCTGAGCTTCCAGACCAATACAGACTAGGGAGAAGGACCTGGTGGCCTACTCTTGAAATAATAAGCCATTGAAAACTCTATACTTAGCAGAGAAGCACTGTCAAATATAGTGCCAGAGAACGAGCTCCCCAGGCTGGAACACATTCAAAAGACAATTGGGGAAGAGTTGCCCCCTCAAAGTAGAGTTAACCTTAATGATGGGAATGGAGTAGACCCCTGGGTCCTTCATTTGCTGATGTGGCATGACTCAGAATGAGAAGAAACATAGTGGCTGCAGCAATGGGCTCAAACATAAAAAGATTGTGTGCACAGCTCAGTGTGTGGCAGTGTTTTGTACTATTATACATAGGATCGCTATGAGTCAGACCCAACTTGATGGCACCTAACAACAATGTAAGTGCTCATGGGATCTCTTTGAGGCTCTGGCTTCCCTTGAACTTCATACTTGTGTTAACTCCCATTCTAAATATGGTTGGTGATAACTTGGGAGAAGTGAAGATTTGCTTTTCTTTCCACCAGAAGTGCAGTGCTGCTGATTTCATGCTCCATAGTTTCTGAGGTGAGTAGAGTCCTCTGTGCCCACGTTTAATACTGCTGTGTTGCTGGACTCTCCTGGCAAAAATTAGGCTAATGTTTCCAATGACTGCATTAGCTATTGAAATGAGGTTCTAAATTGAAGGTACTACACCAAGTCTGTCTCTGAGGTATTGCCTTGTCCTGGCTTTTATTATTCAAATTCATTCTCTCAATGATTCTCTGCAGACTGACTGGCACATTGGTTCAGTGCAGTGCATTGCACTAACTGAAAGGCAAGATCACCTTTTAAGAGAGGGAAAAAGGAAAGGAAGAAGGCAAAAGATAAATATTATGGTGCAAAAAGTTGGCATTATTTTGTTCTAAGAGCTCCTTGTGGGCCTGTTTGATACCTAGAGGTAGGAGAGACAGGGTCCTGTCCTAGATTGGGAGTGGGTGCTCATGTGGGTTGATGTCCATACTTTTTGTATTTACTAAGCACCTGAATATATGCCTGACAGGGTGCTAAAAATTCCAGGATAGGAGATCAGAGATCAACATGACAGAATCCTTCCCTTAAAAATCTCTTGTCCTAGGGTTTCCACTGGTTTTCTGTCTTGGATGATTGGAGGGTAGGGAGAGAAAGGAAGGTTGGATCTTAGGATTCTTGGATTTTATACTGAAAGGAAGAGCATGTTGGCAGTCAGATGCCTAGGTTGTTGAGAATTAGGCTCTTATGTGTCTGCTTTAAATTTTTTTTGTGTGTGTGTGTGGTACTTGGGGTTTGAACCCAGGGCCTCACACATACGAGACAAGTGGTCTATCACTGAGCTTAACCACCAGAACCCCCCTTTTTTAAAAAAAAATATTTTGAGACAGGCCTTGCTAAGTTGCACAGGCTGCCTCTGACTTCAAACTTATGATCCTCATGCCTCAGCTTCCAGAATCATCAGGACCTGTGCCATGGCGCCTGGCTAAAATGACTGCCCTCCCCTCTGCTGAAAGAGTAATATGTTTTTGAAGCAGAAAACTTGGAAAACATAGGAAATCACAAAAGGGAAACAATAACAAAAACAGCAACAAAATCACCTAAATCCCACTAGACAGATATAAAATTAACTTTATGGCTGTGTTCTTCCAGTTGTTTTTATGAAAGTGCTATAATACTGTACTTACAATTTTTAGGTTGATGATTTCCCTTTAGAAATGGAAATTTTTGAAAGTTAGAGCCTCCTGCAAATGATTAGGTGTACGGTAAACATTTTCTGGGTGCTATATGAACATGCCAAATTGTACTGGATCAACTATTGTTGGACACTAAATGGCTTCCAGTTTTTCACTGTTGTAAATAATTATTCAGTGAACATGCTTGTATAGATTTTTATGTTACTCTCTAACTCTGTCCTTAGAAATGATTTGCCAAAGTGGAAGCATTTGTCTTTTCTAATTCTTATGCCCAGCATCTCAACAAGGCAACCTCCTTTCTGGGATGTTTGTATATCACCAGAGTTTTGAGTATCTCCCATCCTGTTCTGCATGACACGTCAGATACCCTGGGATTTATTCGCCGGGTGGTTCCTAGATACTTCTGTTTTCACCAGGAAATGTTGTTTTTGTTAGGTGCTATTGAGTCGGGTCCTACTCACAGCCACCCTATGTACAAAGGAATGAAACACTCTCCCGATTCTGTGCCACGCACACGATCTTTTTTGTGTTTAAGCTCATTGTTACTGATACTGTGTCATTCGAGCTAGTTGAGGGCCTTCCATTTTTTTAGTGACCTGCCACTCTCCCAAACATGGTGTTCTTCTCCAGGGATTAATCTCTCCTGACAACATGTCCAAAATATGTAACTCACAGTCTAGTTATCCTTACTTCCAAGGAGCACTCTAGTTGCACTTCTTCTAGGACAGATCTGTTAGTTCTTTTGGAAGTCCATGGAATATTTATCTCCAATACCATAATTCAAAAGCATCAATTCTTTTCTTGTCTCCCTTCTTCAATATCCAGCTTTAACAACCACATAGTGTAAATGAAATGAACATGGCATGAGTCAGGTACATCCTGGTTTTTTTTTTTTTTTTTGCTGTACTGGGGGTTGAACCCAGGGTCTCGTGCCTGCATGCTTTACAAGTGCTGGACCACTGAGCTGTGCCCCCAGCCCTTTTTTTTTTTTTACTTTTTGAGACAGGGTCTCGCTAAGTTATGCAGACTGCCTCTGGTCTCAAACTTGTGATCCTCCTGCCTCCACCTCCTGAGCTGCTGGGATTACAGGCGTGCACCACCGTGCCCGGCACACCTTCATTTTCAATGTAACATTTTTACTTTTCAACACTGTAAGAAGGTTTTTGCAATAGCTTTTCCCAGTGCAGTTTGTCTTTTGATTTCTTGACTGCTGCTTCTGTGAGTGTTGATTGTAGAACCAAGTAGGGTGAAATCTTGGACAACCTTAATCTTTTCTCCATTTGTCATTAAGCTGCTTACTGACCCAGTTGTAAGGATTTTTGTTTTGTTGATGTTGAGGTACAATTCATACTGAAGGCTGTGTTCTTTTATCTTTTCAGTAAATGTTTCACATCTTCTTCACTTTCAACAAGCAGAGTTGTATCATCAGCATAGCCCAGGTTGTTAATGAGTCTCTCTCCAATCATGATGCCATGTTCTTCTTTATAAAGTGCAGCTTCTCAAATTATTTTTCACCATTGTTGAGATATAGTGAAAGGATACAGCCCTGACACACACCTTTCTTGACTTTAAACAACAACTGCCTCCTGGTCCATGTACAGATTTCTCATGAGTACCTTTAAGTGCTCTGGTGTTCTCATTCTTTGCAGTGTTATCCATAATTTATTATGATTCACACAGTCATATTCCTTTGCATAGTTAATAAAACATAGGAATCTTCTGGTAATCTCTGCTTTGGCTAGTATCAGTCTGTCACCAGCAATGATGTCCCTGGTTCCACATCCTCATCAGAATCTGGCTTGTTTTTCCAGCAGGTCCCTGTCGAGGTACTGCTCCAGTTGCTTTTGAATGATCTTTAGCAAAGCTTTACTTGTATGTGCTATTAATGATATTATTTGATAATTTATGCATTCAGTTGGATCCCTTTCTTGGGAATAGGCACAAATATGGATCTATTCCAGTCTATACCTATAATAGCCAGGTAGCTGTTTTCTAATCTCTTGGTATAAACAGGCTAGTACCTCCAGTGCTGCATCTGTTTGTTGAAACCATCTCAATTGATATTCCATCAATTCCTGGAACCTTGGGTTTTGCCAGTTCCTTCAAGGCAGCTTCCACTTCTTCCTTCAGTACCATTGCTTCCTGATCATATAGAATCTCTTGAAATGGTTGAGCATCTACCAATTCTTTTTGATATAATGACTCCATGTATCCCTTCAATCTTCTTTTGATGTTTCCTGCATCATTTAATATTTTCCGTATAGAATCCTTCACTATTGCCACTTGAGACTAGAATTTTCCTTCAATTCTTCAAGCTTGAGAAGAACAGAGCATATTCTTCCATTTTTGTTTTCTATCTCCAGCTCTTTGAATATGTCATATAAGATTTTGTTTTTTCATGCTGCCCTTGGAAATCTTCTGTTTAGTTCTTCAACTTCATCATGGCTTCCTTTTACTTTAGCTGCTCATCATTCAGGGACATGTTTCAGAGTCTCTTTTGACATGTAATTTGGTCTTTTCTTTTTTCCCTATCTTTTAAATAACCTTTTTCCTTTTCTCATGAATAATGTCTTTGATGTCATGCCACAACTCATCTAGTCTTTGATCATTAGGGTCTAACACATCAAACCTGTTCTTGAAGTGGTCTCTAAGCTCAGATGGGTTATACTAAAGATCATACCTTGGCTCTTGTACACTTGTTCTAATTTTCTTCAGTTTCAGTTTGCACCTGCATATGAGTATTTGATGGTCTGACCCATAGTCAGCACCTAGTCTTGTTATAACTTTTGATGGTGAGCTTTTCAATCATCCCTTTCCACAAATATAGTCAATTTGGTTCCTGTATGTTTGACCTGGTGACTTCCATGTGTATAGTCACCATTGATGTTGGTTGAAAAATTGTGACAGTTTTCGTCAACTTCTTTAATAATAAACAGTTTTGAGTGCCTTCTTACCAGTGTCCAACCTGATACCAGCTGGAAGAGAGGTACAAATAGGCCCCTACCTCATGGAAGTAACAGTTTACATGAAACAATCCATATGTGTTTATTGAGCACTTACTATGTGGTAGGTACTTGCATGAGGCTTTGGTTGGGGGAACAGAAAAGGTTGATATGCTGTTCTTTTTTTTTTTTTCCATGCTGGAGATCACATCCAGGGCCTTGTACATGCTAGGTGTTATGGTTTGGAGGCATAGTGTCCTAAAAGGCTCATGTATTGGGGACTTTGTCCCTAGCTGGTGGCACTATTTTGGGAGGTTCTGGAAACATTAGGAGGTAAGACCTAGCTGGAGGAAATAGGTCACTGGGGATGAGTCCTTGAGGGTATTTTGTCCCTGGTTACTCCCTGTTGCACTTTGAGCTTCCTATCTGCTGTGAAGTAAACAGCTCTCTTCCACTACATGGTTCTGCTGCCATGATATTCTGCCCAAGTGCATGTGGCCAAGTGATCATGGACTGAACCCTCTGAAACCATGTTGTTGTGGTTGTTGTTAGGTGCCGTCGAGTTGGTATCCGACTCATAGCGACCCTCTGTACAACAGGGAAACACTATTGTCAGTGATTCTTTGCTGTTCCTAGGGTTTTCAATGGCAGATTGATTTTTGGGAGGGGGTTGCCAGGTCCTTCTCCCAAGCCTACAGCTTCTGGTGTTCCCAGGAGGTCTCCCATCCAGGTACTAACCAGGCCTGACCCTGCTTATCTTCCAAGATCTGACGGGATCGGATGCCACAGGGTTATAGCTGCAGGCTTTCTGAAACCATAAACCAGAATAAATCCTTCCTCCGTTATGTTGTTTATGTCAGATATTTTGTTAAAGCAATGAGAAAAGTAACTAATACAGGGGGCAAATGCTCTACCATTGAGCTACAACCCCAGCTTTTGACTTTTTTTGAGACATGGTCTCACTATGTACCTCAGGCTAGTCTTGAACTTGCTGTGTAGCCCAAGCTGGGCTCAAATCCATAATCCTCTTGCCTCTGTCTCCCAAGTGCTGGGATTACAGGCATGCATCACTTACACCCAACTATCCTGTTCTTATTAATGGAAGCGGTTGTATTTATAGATAGTTCATTAGCCACATAGGTGAATGAATAATAAATGTGTACTTGTACAGACAGCACGTGTTACAGAGGTTCAGAGTTGGTAGTCATTGGAGTACTAGGACTACTTTAGAGAGGATAGTCATTCATTGTAAGTCAGAGAAGAAAGATAAATTTCAGAGAGAAGATAGGACATTAGTTTTGGCTTTAAAAGAACTGTCTTTGGATGAGGTAGAATGAAAAGGATTTTCCATATGGGAAGAACAGTTTGCAAAGGAGTGATGGCAATAATGACTGTCTAATGATGACTGTCAAGTACACAGCAGCCCAGAAACAAATTGGGGGTAAAGAACTGCAGGGAGACAAGAGGTAAGGTTGCATATTGAAAGACCTGAGAATTATGGGATACAGAGCTATACTTAGGTTCACAGTGAATGAGAGTAAACTTGTAACTATGCCTCTGATTAAAGGGTAGGTAAAAAAAATTTCTTGATTTCTCTGAGTATCAGAGTATCTCCAGGGTCAGTCCTCAGACCTCTACTCTTCTCTATCTATGCCTCTGGTGATGTTATCTAGCATAATGACTTTATATCAGTATACTAATGACTCAGGATTTTTTTAATCTCTAAGTCTGACTTCTCTGAACACCAGATCTCTCTGCTTACTAGACAACTTCTACTAGGATGAGCACCTCAAATTTAACATGTCCATAATGACATTTCTGTAACTTTCCTCACCTCAGTTAATCACAACTCTATCCTTTCAATTACTCAGGTCAAAATTATTGCAGCCATTTTTTACTCCATTCTTCTGTAACACTCCACATTCTGTATGACAGCAAATCCTAACAGCTCTATCTTCAAAATGTATCCCGAATTTGGTCATTTCCCCTCACCCTTTGTAGCCACTATTATCTCTCACCTGGATTATTGTAGTAGGCTCCTAACTGGCCTCCTTCCTTCTGCCCTTCTCACTTGCAGTCATTTGTCAACACAGAAGTCAGTGATACTTTACCACATGTTCTTGTGCTGAGAAATATCCTTTGATGCTCCTTCTTCCATAAAGTAATAATCAGTCCCCTCTGTGACCTACATAGCCCTATGATATGGCTCACCACAATTACCTCTGTAATTTCATTTTCTAATACTCTCCATTCCCTCTCCTTTAGCTACCCTGGCCTTCATGTTCCCAGAACATACCCAGAACATATGATGGTTCCCAACCATCGTACCTTGCACCTAGAATGTTCTCCTAGATAACTTTGTGTCCTCTTTTCCCTCAGAAGTAGCTTCCTATTCCAGTAGGAGAAGCTAGAATTATTTATGTAACAAAATACTGCATATTCTCAATTCTAATCTGCACCTTTTTAAGAGTTTTAGAGGGCTACAAGATCAGATGTGCATTAGAATCACATGCGAATTGGATTTGTGGTCCAGGGAACTTGTGTGCATATCCAGTGTGCACATGATTCTAATCCACATCTGATTTTGTAGCTCTCTAAAAGTCTTGAAAAGATGTGTATTAGAATCCAGAATATACAGTAAATAAGGTAGTATTAGTCAGTTTTTCATTGCTATCACAAACTTGAAGCTGGATAACATATAAATAAAAAAAATTTTCTTAGCTCATAGTTTTTGAGGTTTAAGGGCATGGCTCAGACATTGACTCTGCTTTGGTCAGGGCCTCACGTTGGATGGCATCAGAATAGTAGGAGCATTTATGGAAAAGATTGTCATGATTTGAATATAAAATGTCCCCCAAAGGTCATGTGCTTTAACATTCAGTCCCTAAGCTGGTGGCACTGTCTGTGGAAGATATGGAAACTTTGGGAGGTGGGATCTAGCTTTGCAGAAATGATTCTCTGTGGGGGGCAGGCCTTTGGAGAGTTTTTACCCTGGGCCCATGGCCCAGGTTACTCCCTGTCTCCTGCACCATGATGCCCTGAAGTCATCCGCCACCAGCCTTGCCTCCTGCCACTGCTGTGCCTACCCCACCGCCATTATGGACTGATCCTCTAAATGTGAACTTCCAGTAACCCTTTCCTCCATAAGTTGCTTTGGTTGGTTTTTCTGCTACAGGGACAACAGCTAACTAATACAGGGAGTGATCACATGGCAAGTCAGGAAGCAAGGAGCAGAAAGAGATCAATCTTACACTTTTATAACAGCCATTTTGCAAGAACTAACCAATATCCCAAGAGAAATACATTAATTCCTTTCTAGGACAGCAGCCCCAATGATTTAATAGCTTCTCATTAGGCTCCCCCTCTTAAAAGCCTCACCATCTCTTAGCATTATCACAGTGGACCACGCTTATAACACATGATCCTCTAGGGAACACTCCTAAACCATATCCAAATGATAGGGATTATTTCTAAAGTATCAAATAAATAGACGTGAGTATAAACTCATATAAATAAGTTATTGAATAAGTAAGTAAAGGAGAAAAGGTAAGTCTTCTTACAGAAGAAGTCCAATAATATATGTATATACTACCTGCTCCAGAAAGTGGAGTTTAAGTTTTTTGAGTATAGGTTGGACTTAGTGACTCAATTCTACAGAGTAGATTTGAAAACAGAAAAATAGTAACTTTATGGTGCAGATACCTGGTAACTATTATCTGGATCAAGGGTACCAAGTACTCAAGGGTAATATCACTAGCCTGCACAACTTAGTGAGACCCTGCCTCAAAAAAATAAAATTAAATAAGAGGCTGGGGCTGTAGGTTAGTGATAGAGGATTTGCCTAGCATGCACGAGGCCCCAGGTTCAAACCACTTACTGTATTGAGAGGAAAAAAACAAAAACAAAAACAGAAAAAAACCCAGAATACTATCATCAGTGTTGTCATGCAGAAATGATGTATTCTATGATGTGATAAGAGAACAAGGGCACTTCACCCACCTCTATGGTATTCTTTCTCAAAACTAATAACCCCAGTCTAATCATGAGGAAAACATCAGACAAACCAAATTGAGAGACATTCTACAAAATACCTGACTAGTGCTCCGATTGTTATGGTCATGATAAAGGAGAAAAGGTTGAGAAATTATCATAGACCAAAGAAGACATGACATCTAAATGCATGTGGTATTCTGAATTGGAGCCTGAATAGAAAGAGGACATTTATGGAAAAGCTGGTGAAACGTGGAAATTCTGAAGTTTTATTTAATAGTAGTGTGCTTGTGTTGGTTTCTTGGTTTTAATAGTTGTACCATGGTAAAGTAAGATGATAATATCAGGGGAACTGAATCTAGGTGGAAGGTGTACAGGAATTGTAGGAACTTTCTGTACTATCATCGTAAGTTTTCTATAAATCAAAAATTATTCCAAAAAACAAAAACAAAGACCCAAAAACTAAATGACAACAACAACAAAAACCCTCAAGGCCTTCCCTGGCCACCCTCTCAAAAAAATTTTTATCCCTTCTTGGCATTTATACCTTTTCTTGCATTATTTTGCTTCTTAGCATTTATGATCTAATATTGTATATTTTGCTTATGATGTTTATTGTTACTTTCCACACTAGAATGTCAGCTTTAAGAGGACAAAGATATTGATCAGTCTTGTTCACATTTAGATCTTCAGGAATTAGAATTGTGCTTGGCTCATAATCGGTGTTCAATAAATATTTGCTTATCAACGAAAGAATGGTTTCCTCTATATCACCCTTTTATCATTAGCAGTAACAAGATTTTTGTATTTGGGCCTTCCTTTCTCTTTTGAGATCCCTTGTGGTTTTCTGTTGTAATGGGAGACTCCTTTGTTTCATTTTTTCTTTTGCTTAACATGAAAATGCAGGTCATGTTCAAGGTAGGTTGTTCAGAAATGCTTCCCGTGGATTCGCCTCACCAGCAGGAAATGATTTCATTTACTATTTCCCTGGCAGAAATTGTTCCTCCTAAAGGTGAAGGCTAGTTTATGAGATGTACCTCCCCCAATCATGTTTAAACTGGTGATCAGGACTGGCTTCCTGAGGGGGGGAATACTGTCTGATTTTGGTTCAGACATCACAGATGTGAACTGTGTATGAATGTAAGGACAGTGAGGAGAGGGAAGGAGACCTTATGATGATTATTTAATTTAATTATTAAGCTTCTCCATGTGCTAAACACTGAAACCTGTTGAGTGATGATAATGAGAATGTGGACTGGTTCAGCAAATCCTGGTCAGTAGTATCTAACACCCCCACTTGATCTCAAGTGGACTAAATTAATGACAGCCTAAAGAAAATCTGTGTCACTTAGTGAGTAGTAAATATACAATTGAAAGTGTGGATTCAAAAATACCTTAAAACAAGCCAGATGTGGTGGCAGGAGGATTGTAAATTCGAGAGCAGAGGCAGTCTGTGAAACTTAGATCGTGTCTCTAAATAAAAAAATAATAAATGGGCTAGGGGTGCAGCCCAGTGGTAAGGTACTTGCAAAGTATATGCCAGGCCCTGAGTTCAACTGCCAAGTACCACACACACACACAAAAAATAATAAAAATAAAAAATAAAAACCCTTAGAACAATGCATGGATGATAGCCATGTAATGCGGAGGGCTGGAAGATGAGTTTTGAGGGCCTCCACTGAACATCATAGAGAAGGACCAATCTCTTCCATCCACAGTGCCCATGCCAGGAGGTCCTGTGGAGTCTACTGGTACTTTTTTGGAGGGGATGTTGGGTGAATTGAGTTGTCAGCACCTTTTCAGGTGGATGGAGTGGATTCACGTAGGAAGAGAGATGAGCTAACCAAGCTCTAAAGGATTGTGAGCTGTGCTTGTTCAGTAGCACCTGCTTTTTGATTTATCTTATATTTTAAAACTTTCACAGAATATACTTTGCAAAGAATGGAGTCATACTGATCTGAGGCCTAAATAAAGTCATCAGGAGCAACAAAACTAGGGTAAAACATATTTCCCTTGTACCTAGCACTCTATCACTCTTGTTTTCATGTTCCTTTTGTCTTGAGCCCAGAGATATGGCAGTTTTGCCTTCTGGTTCTAATGCTGTGCCTGCCACACCTATGGTGCCATCTGAACAAAGACCTACTCCCTGCTAGGCCCAGGAATTGGGCTGGTCCTGGGGTTGGATCCCTTTTGGATAGAAATAAGCAGGGCATTTTGCATCCCCTTCTGTTTTGCTTGTCTTACACAAGAGGCCAAGGGTCCCCTCCTTTGCAAGTAAAATAGAATGTACATTCTTAAAACTATTCAGATATCACAGTTGGATTCACTTATCTGCAGAAATAGACTTCTATGAAAGGAAAACTTGCAAAGGAGAAATTGGTACCAAATAATGGGCTACTTTTTTGTTTTTTTTTTCCCCCCAAGGCCAGTTTAAAGTCTGATTGTCTAGAAGATGATAGATGTGGTGGTGGTTGTGGGGAAGGTATAAAAGAAACAAAATACTTACAGATTTTTCATGGTAAATCTGAAATGTCTGTGGTCATATTCTCTGCATTCACCAACAGTGCAGCCTGCCAGGAGCTTCCCCACCTTAACCTTGTTCCTTACCTTCTACTTCCACTCCCCGAGTGGATGGTCAGGCAAAGAAAGCTAGCCTCAAGAACTTCAGCTGTTCTAAGTCCCTGGTGCTGCTGGCCTGCTACTCCAGCCAAACTATATGGCCAAGGTCTCACATAGCCCACTTATTCCCATCTCTGAGCTTTCTGTAGGGCTGTTGTATTGCTAATTAGAGCCTTAAAACAAATCACCACAAGCATGGTGGCTTCAAACACCACCCAATTTATTATGTCACAGTTTATGTAGGCCAGAAGTCCCTACACTGGTTAGCTGGGTCTTTTGCTCAGGGCTTCATATTCTGAAACCAGGATGTCAGCCAGCCTGTATTCCTTTCTGGAAGCACTGAGGAAGAATCTACTTCCATGCTCATTCTTGTTATTGCAGTTTGTCTTTGCAATCAATGCCTATAAGTAGGACTTCTGGATTAAAGGTTAAATGTAGCTATAATTTTATTAGATATTAGATTCCCCTCTATAGAAGCTGTACCATTTTGCTTTCCAAATATCAGTTCATGCCCATTTCTTTAGTCTCCCCTGCAGAGTATGTATTTATAAACAGAAAGGTGAGAAATGGTATAGGTTACTATAGCTTGATTTTACCTTTCTAGTATTATGAGTAAACACTACCTGACACTGCCATGCCTGGCAATGTCAGTGCTTCTCTGCTATTCATAGAGTTTTTGATGACTGATTGTTTCAGAATTGCTTTGGGAGTGGATTGCCATGTCCTTCTCCCATTTTTATGGTGTAGGGGATCAAACCCATGGCCTCAGGAAGTGCAGAGCAGCACTCTACCAAGTGAACTAAACCCTAAGCCCCCTGGCCTGAAGCCATAACCCCCTGGCATCCAATCTCACCAAATCTCAGAAGCTAAGCAGGGTTGAACCTGGTTAGTAATTGGATGGGAGACCACATGGGAAAACTGGGCTCTATAGCCTTGGGAGAGCCTGCAGCCCTAGCCCTGTGGTATCTGATCCTGTCAGATCTTGGAAGATAAGCAGGGTTGGGCCTGATTAGTACTTGGATGGGAGACCACCTGGGAACACCAGGTGCTGTAGGTTTGGGAGATGGACCCGGCAACCCACTCCCAAAAATCAATCAGCCACTGAAAACCCTATAAACAGCAGAGAAGCACTGACAGTAGTGTTTCCCCTGTTGTATGTAGAGTTGCTATGAGTCGGATACCAACTTGACAGCATCTAACAACAACAATAGCCTTGGGAGAAGGACCTGGCTGCCTACTCCCCCAAAACTATCAGCCATTGAAAACTCTATGAATAGCAGAGAGAAGCACTGATAATAGTGCCTGGCATGGCACAGTGTTGGGTAGGGTACCATCTGTTGTACATACAGTTACTATGAGTCATACCCAAATCAATGGCACCTGATAACAACAGTATTATGAGCAAAGTTGAATGTTGTTTCATTAGTTAAAAGGCATATTTCTTTTTCTGCAAACTGTTCATATCTCTAGTCATTTTTAATAGAGTTGTTTGATTTCTTCTTGATTTTTAAAAGCTTTTATATTTTTAGAGATATTAACACTTTGTTATTACTTTCTCCAATTTGTCATTTGTCTTTTTACTTTGCTTATGATACTTTTAATGAACTTTTGCTTTTTATAAAATTATTTTTATTTCTATATAATCAAATTTACTTTTTTTGTTATTACTTCTGGATTTTGAATAATAGGAAAGTATTTTACTACTCACAGACGATAGGGCAGTTCACCTGTGTTTTCTTTTGGTACTTGCATGGTTTCTTTTTTATATTTAAATGCCTATTTTGTTTAGAATTTATTCTGATATGTAGGCATAATGAAAGGAGTTAACTTTATATTTTTCAGTATATCTGTTAAGCTATCCAAACACTGTTCATTAAAAATTCTGTCCTTTCCCCACAGAGTGAAGATACTATCCTTATTGTATGCTTATATGCAGTTGAGTCAACTTTTGAATTTTCTATTTTGTTAGTCATTCTGTCTACTTGTATGCCCGGTCCCAAACTATTTTAATTGTAGAAACTTTGCATTGTGTTTTGTTATCTAATAATTCCTTCTAGTTTTATTTCTGTGCAGTGTGTGTGTGCATTTTAGGATGTGAGAACTGATGAGCCCCAGAAGAAAGTCAAGGACTGCCTCAGAAATTTCAGCTCTCAGAGGTCAGGTAGAAGAGCATAAACTGATAAAGGAATCTGACAAGGGAGAGACTAGTAAGAGGAGCTGATCTGAGGTGTACAGTGCCCCAGAAGTCAGGGCAGAGCCCTTTGGGGCTGAGGTATTGCTCTCCTGAGTTAGATGCTGCCAGGAGATTTCCTGAGGTGAAGAGTGAGAAGCATTAGTGGCTGTCACTTGTAGGGGCTGGGGATGATAGAGTGGCGGGGGACTTAGGGTGAATAGGAGGTGAGGAGGTAGAGACTGCAAGTGTAGACAACCCTTGAGAAGTTTGTTAGTATAAAAGAAATGAAATGAAAAGATAAAAGATAGTATTTTATCTTGTTTTCTTAAATTGAGGTGAAATTCATGTAACATAAAATTAACCTTTTTGTTTTGTTTTGTTTTGTTTTTTGCATTACTAGGAGGCTGAACCCATGGTTTTGCATGTACTTTGCAAGTACTCTATCACTGGGTTGCATCTTTAGCCCGTTTTAAATTTTTTTTATCTTGAGACATAGTTGAAGTTACACAGCTGCCCCTGACCTTGAACTCAAGATCCTCCTGTCTCCGCTTTCCAACTTGTGGGATTACAGGCATGTGCCACTGTACCTGTCCAAACTAACCTTTATAAAGTGAACAGTAGTAGTGGCATTTAATACAATCACAATGTTGTACAGTCCATCACCTCTATCTAATTCTAAAACATTTTTATCATCCCAAATGGGAGCTCCATAGCCATTAAGCAGTTGCTGTCCATTCTCTACATTGCATTGGGAAAAACTGTTGCAAAAGATCTCTTTAAAGTGTTGAAAAGTAAAGATGTCACATTGAAGATTAAGGTGTGCCTGACTCATGCCACGGTATTTTCAGTCACATCACATGGTTGTGAAAGCTGGTTATTGAACAAAGGAAACAGAAGAATTGATGATTTTGAATTATGGTACTGGAGATGAATGTTGAATATACCATAGCCTGTCAAAAGAACCAACAGCTCTGTCCTAGACGAAGTGCAACCAGGGTTCTCTTTGGAAGCAAGGATGGCTAGACTGTGTCTCATGTATTTTGGACATGTAGTCAGGAGGGACCAATCCCTGGAGAAGGGCATCATGTTTGGGAGAATGGAAGGTCAACAAAAAAAGGAAAATTCCAACTAGATGTATTGACACAGTGTCTGGAACAATGGGTTCAAACATAAAAAAAATCATGTGCATGGCACAGTGTTGGGGAGTGTTTCATTCTGTTGTGCATAGGGTCGCTGTGAGTTGGATCTGACTCCATGACACCTAACAACAACCACTCCATTCTCTAATGTCCTATCCTTGTCAACTACCAAGTGCCTTTTTGTATTTATGGATTTACTTTTTGGAATTTCACATAAATATAGTCATATAATATGACTTTTTGTATCTGACTGCTTTTACTTATTATATTTATCAAGTTCATTCTTGTTGCAGCATGTATCAATACTTCATTCCTTTTTATGGCTGAATAATATTCCATGTATGAATATACCATTACCTGAAAAAATTTGTTTATCCATTCATCTACTGATGGATTCTTTATGTCTTTTTATAACAAGGAAGAAACTAGATGCTATGTATAAATACTGATAGAAAGACTCTAGTACATAGAGCCAGATGAACAATTGAAAGGAGAGGGTAGGTAAAAGATAAGGTTCTTGAAAAGGTGGACTACATCCATTTCGAAGTGGGAAGTTGGAGAGGCTCCATCTGGTAACTTTTGTCTGCTCTATGGTGTAGAAAGCCAGGCCTCCACACACTATGGCAAGTCAGAAGTTCTAGGGTAGGGGAGAGGAGTGAGTAGAGGAGTAGAATGTGGTAAGGAGTGGTTATGATTGATGGGTAGCATTAGACACTTTCAATCTTTGTCCATTGTTTATTTCAGGTCACAAAAGGTCTTTTGGGGAATCCTCCACATGTTGCATAGTCACAGAGGGGATATGTACTATTGCTGCTTCCTTCTTCCAAGATGGTGTTTCAACCATACCAGAGTTTGGGGGTTGTGCTACAAACAGAACCCACAAGGTATAGCAGCGTCACAAGTTTGAAAAACTTTTAACAAGTGTTGGGAGTCAGGTTTTCCTGAAGCAGGTGGTGCAGGGCTTTAAACCTACAAAAAATTGGGTTCAAGTTCAGGTGTGAGTTTAGTATGTTAAAATTTAGAGGGTTTGGGTTCAGTTCTGTTTTGGATTTAAATTTTAATCCTATGTGTAGGTAGATGTATGAAATTTTTTTCAATTTTTTTTTCAATTTTTTAATATCTAATGGTACAAAAAAACTAAAAAACCTAAACAAAAACCAACCAAACAAACAAAAACCCCAACACCACAGAAACATTAAAAACTGAACCCAAACCTAATTTTTGGTGGGGTTTGGATTCTGATTCCAGTTCTAGTTCAGAAAAAAATTTTAAAATGTGTGAACTGGAAAGTGTTTAGAGTTCTGATTGGGGTTTGGTTTGAAGCTCTGCTATCTACGCATAGAATTGAAACCTGAACCCCAACCCAACCCAAACCCTCTAAATTTTAACATATTGAATCTGCACCCAAACCTGAACCCAGTTTTTCTCAGGTTTGAAGCCCTGAAGTGGTGAGATAGTGCTTTGCGTGCAGTATATTTACTAAGGATCCACCCACATACAAGGAAGGGGGAGGAGCAGGATTAAGTAGAAGAGGAAGTCAGACTTCAGTGCAAGCCTGCTGAAGCCGAAGCCATCCCAGTGGAGAATTCTAAAGTGAATATTGTCCTTTAGGTTGTCCTGCATTTGGTCAAAATGCTTAGTTTTTTATACCCATGCTTGGCTTTGTCACAAGTTAAAGGCTTGCCCTGGGAGGTCATGACCTTGAGCAAAGTTGCTTTCTTCAATAGAGACAGACAAACTGTATGCTGCCTGCAGACTGGAATAAGTCTTTCCTTGAAAGAGGGTCTGGACTCATCTGCCCCAGTAGAGATAATCTGGTTGGGAGCCTGCCTGGAGAGCTTTGAGTTATCGCACGTTGGAGATAGACTTCTTCAGAAAGACTCATCTTGTCACTGCCTTAGAAGTTGTTGTTAGAGCTGGGCATGGTGGCACACGCCTGTTATCCCAGCGACTTGAGAGGCAGAGGCAGGAGGATCGCAATTTCGAGACCAGAGGCAGTCTGCGTAATTTAGCAAGACTCTGTCTCAAAAAGTAAAACAAACAAACAAAAAAAAAAAACATGTTGGGGATACAGCTCAGTGGTGCAGCACTTACAAAGCATGCAAGTGCAAGACCCTGGGTTCAACCCCCAGTACAGCAAGAAAAAAAAAAAGAAAGAAAGTTGTTGTTAGAAACTGAGCTGATGGACAGGAGCTGGGTGGGCTGGTGGAGCTGGCACCAGAAGTTATACTCTGCTTTTCAGGTAGAATGAACTGAGCAGCATTTGAGGACTGGGGCATGTGTTTCCATAGGGAATGAAATCTCACCTATTAGGAAGGCTTTATTCTCAACCAATCAACTGTCCAGCAATGGTTTGGATTTTGAAAATGTTTCATGATGTTTTTAACTTCACTATTCTTTGTCAGAGAGATGACAAAAAAGAAAGGGC
>VMDO01001040.1:202518-235094 GCA_007922755.1 Pedetes capensis
CCCCCCCCTTTACCTCCTCCTCCTCCTCCTCCTCCTTTTTTTTTTTTACAGTACTTGGGGGTTGAACCCAAGGCCTCACAATACTTTGCAAGTGTTTTACCACTGGTCTGCACCCCCAGCCCATTTATTTTTTATTTTGAGACAAGGTCTCGCTAAGTTATGTAGGCTGCCTCTATCCTCAATCTTATGATACTCCTGCCTCTGCCTCCTGAGTCACTGAGATTACAGGTGAGTGCCACTGTGTCCAGCAGCATGTTGAACAATTGTTAAAATGCCTATTGAGGCTGGGCACAGTGGTGCATGCCTGTAATGCCAGCAACTTGGGAGGCAGAGGCAGGAGGATTGTGAGTTTGAGGCCAAAGGCAACCTGTGTAGCTCAGCAAGACCTTGACTCTGTAAAGAAAAATACAAAAAATGGGCTAGGGGTATAGACCAGTGGTAGAACACTTGCAAAGTATGTGCAAGGCTTTGGCTTCAACCCCCAAGTACCACTAAAAAAAATATTGCTCAAAATGGGAGGGTGAAGGATAGAACCTGAAGCAGAGGTAGTGTTCCAGGGGTGAGGGAGGGGTTAGGGAGATACTCCAGTTATAGGACACATGGGTGCCAACTGACTGTAGGATGAGAGAATGGCCACTTGGCAGGGGATGGGTAGCTGGACACTTGCCACACAGAGATGCTTGGAAGGTGGAAGGGATAGTCTGCTAACTTTTCCCTGATGATGACTTTCCTCTTCCCCTTGTTTGAGACCTTGGTGCAAGGGGGGAGGATTTTCTTTTGCCCACATCCTCCTTTCTTTTGAGAATCTTCAGAGTCCATGCCTACTTCCTATGTTTTTTCCTACTCTGGCAGCTCTCTCCCAGAACTTGGTAGCCCTACCTCCTTTATCTTCTCCTCCCCCAGAACTTGAAACAATATGACAGCTCTCCTACTCTGGTCCATTGATTACTCCCTGCTGTCCCACAGTTTCCATACCTGTTCTTTCCCTTCAAGGAGCCAGGCCCATAGCCCATCATCCCTTTTTACCTCTATCTTGGTTCTTATAACCTATCAATGTTCTTTTGGTTGCCTTCTTCTGCATACATAAGGGACTTCATGGCATCTGTCATTTCTAAGACATTACTGCCAGGCTCTTTGATTTCCTCACCTTGTTGTCATATGGAGAAAGAGGCAGGACCAAAGCAAAATGCTGGGTTAGGAATGTAGAAATGGATATTTGGGTGGGAATTAGAGTCCCAGGGTCTGAGATAGTATTGATATCTGATGGATAGCCTGAGGAGAGAAAGAAATATAATACTTTATTATTGTAATAACTCATTTATGTAAAAGTTAAATTCAGCAAATTGCTTCAACATCTGTTATTTCACTAGAATCTGTTCTTACCTCTTTCCTGACTCCCTTACTTCTGCCTGCTTTTCAGATGCAGCTATTTATCAAGGCTGTTATAAATATCATTTCTTCTCTCTTCATTTTTTGCCTTAGTACTTTCTGGCTCCAGACCTCATTGCCATACAGATAATTCCCAAGCCTGTGTCTCTAGCCTCAGCCTTACCCCTTGGGCCCCATTCCATATTTTTAGCTGCCTGATACATATCTACCTGTCCTGTTGGTGTTATATATATAGTCTTTTAAATCATATGTGATAATTCCCCCAAAACTTGTTGTCATTCTTGTGTAATCATGGCACCATCATTTTCCCAGTACTTCACCTTGAAGCTTCAGCATGTCCTTTCTTCCTTTCTCCCTAGCCCTGTCTCATGAATCACCTTGCTCTTTTATGTCCCATCACTTACTTCCACTTTCTTCTCTTTTACCCACCCCATGGCATTTCTTTTCTTTTCTTTTCTTTTTTTTTTTTTTTTTTAAAGACAAGGTCTCACTAAATAGCCTAGGCTCCCCTTGAACTCACAATGTAGCCCAGACTGGCCTTAAACTCACAGTCTTCCTGTCTCAGCCTCCTCAGTGCTGAGATTACAGGTTTGTGCCACCACACCTGGTTCTCTACCCAGTGACTCCTTTCTGGGCTATAGCAATAGCTTCTCACCCAGTTTCTCCATCTCTGAGTGTGTCTTCTTTGAGGTACATCTTATACATTTTGACCCTACATTGCTCTTCCTAAGCTGCTGCTCTTACTGTGAGGAGATTTTCCTATGAAGACACAGAAGTGGTTCTCTCTTGCCTAGACAGTTAAGATCTGACTTTGCATCCTGGTCTGGGAAGCCTACAATTTCTGTCCTTCCTCCTCCTGTGATCCTGTGTACACTCATGTCATATTCAGCAGCTATGTGACTGCTTCTGTTTTCCCAGTTGTGTCCTGGACTTTCTTTCCTCCCTGCCTTTGTACATTCTACTTTTCATCTTGTGTCTTCCTTTCCACTTCACTACTTCTCCACTCTGTAGCCTCATAGTCTACATAATGTCTACCTGTTAAAACTGTATGCATTTTTACCTGTTGCAGTGAAATACTGTGACACTGTTGAGAAATGAGGTAGATGCATATATGCTGACCTAGAGTAATACCCAAGGCATGCTGCTAGTACTAAAAAGTATGTTGGACAACAGTATAGATAGTATGATTCCATTCTTGCAAAAGTTATTAGTAAGTCTAAATTATTATATGGGGAGAGAGAATTGGGAAACTATGCCCTGTTAATGATTATCCTTGAAGATTGTTGTTGTTAGGTGCCATTGAGTCAGTGTCCAACTCATAGCGACCCTGTGTACAACAGGTGAAACACTATTGTCAGTGCTTCTCTGCTATTCATAGGGTTTTCAATGGTGCATTGATTTTTGGGAGTGCCAGGTCCTTCTCCCAAGCCTACAGTATCTGGTGTTCTCAGATAGTCTCCCATCCAAGTACTAACTAGGCATGACCCTGCTTAGCTTCAGATATCTGACACCATAGTGCTGCAGCTGCAGGCTTTCTTGAAGATAGGTGGTAAGTATAGGGATTATAGAGTGATTAAATACTCCTTTAACCATTGACTTTTTAAATAGTATGACTGTATACTTCTATGTTGTTGTTGTTAGGTGCCGTGGAGTCGGTATCTGACTCATAGCAACCCTGCGTACAATAGGCGAGACACTATTGTCAGTGCTTCTCTGCTATTCATAGGGTTTTCAATGGCTGATTGATTTTTGGGAGTGGGTTGCCAGGTCCTTCTCCCAAGCCTATAGCACCTGGTGTTCCCAGGCAGTCTCCCATCCAAGTACTAACCACGCCGGACCCTGTTTAGCTTCCAAGATCTGACGGGATTGGATGCCACAGGGCTACAGCTGCAGGCTGTATACTTCTATAGTACCCTGAAAACATAATGCATGAAAACAATTAGGAGAAAGAGTTGCCTCCAACCTTCAAAGTACATCTGAATTTTCTTTTCCCTAGGTTCTCCCAGTGGCAGATGCTCTTGCTGATATTCTTCCCCCTTCTACATCCTCTTTCATGAAGCTCAAATCAAGCCTCATATTGTAGTAGTTTATGGATTTTCATTACTGCTCACTTCTTATTCCTGAATCAGAAGCAGTTAGTATCATTTGAATTCTTGTGCCTCTGCAGGGCCTGGCCTACTGCCCGTGCTCAGCAACTGCTCTTTCAGTATTTGAAGTTGAGCGGACCTGTTGTGCCCCAGGCATCATTGGGCATTTTGGGGCCTTCACATTCTATAGTTTGAGAAGGAATGAAGACTCTGCTCTCTCCAAGACTGGAGCTGTATGACTGATGGGATTGAGTGATGACCTTTAATTCTTTACAAGCTTCCCAACTAGGATCCCACTAGATTATGATTGATAAGAATGCAATTGGAAATGTCTTGTGTGTTCCTATTGATCTTGAGAGGAATCTATTTCCACATAGCAATGTAGGCTGTAACCCAGTATTAGATAAATTCAACAGTCCTTCAAGACACAAAGTAATTGAAGTGTGGATTAGTGCCTGCCAAGGATGGCAATAGAGTGTTTGGCTGTGTTATTTACTTTTTCATCACTGTGACTAAATACCCAAGAGAAACAATTTAAAGGAGGAAGAACTGATTTGGGCTCATGGTTTCAGAGAGAAAGCGGAGGTGGGAGGGGGGAGAGGAAGGGAGGAAGGGGAGGAGGCTAAGGAGAGAGAGAAAAGGAGAGAGAGAATGCCTGTGTTAGTTGGTTTTCTTATTCTATCCAGGCCCCCGACCTATGGGATGGTGCCACCTGTATTCAGGTTGGGACTTCACCCTTAGTTAATCCTCTCTGGAAACTCCTTCTCAGACACATCTGGAGGTGTGCTTTATTAATGTCCTACATGTTTCTCCATGCAATCAGGTTGACAGTCAAGATTAACCATCACATTGGCCAAAGGGTTCGTTCGGCTGACTCGTGCGAAGGGAATCTATGATTGTACCTGCCCGCTCTGATGTCTCTGCTGAGCCTGAATGATGTCTGCCTTCTAGTCCCCATACTGGAGCATAGATTCTGGTCTTTGCATTGAAGCACATGTAGCACACAGTAAGACATTTTCCTGTTTGGTCTCAGTTTTCTTGGAGTAGGCAGATGAGGTATTAACAGTTAGTTAGGATTTGGTTGTTCCTGAAGGGCTGTCAAGCTCATCATGTTCTTGGCCTGGCTCAGACACAAAAAGAAGGCCATGTCAGGTAATGGAATAACTGCTTTTGACGTCAAACATACCTAGTTGGAGATCCACTGCTGTCACCAAACTGAAGACTGCTCTAGGCAGGGACCACTGTGGGTTTCAGGATGCAAAATACCTAGTAATTTGGTGTTCAGTTAACATTTGTGGAATTAAACTAGTGTAACCAAAGAATTCTCAGCTGTAAAATGGGAATACATACCCCATACAATTGCTGTGAAAATTAACTAAGATAATGTGTATATTGGGAGAGGGATGTGATAGTCCACTCCCATTGCAGTCCTGAAACAATTAGCCTTTGAAAATCCTGTGAGGGTCCCTGTGAGTCAGATCTTACTCCACCGCACATGGCAATAGCAATGTGTATACAGTAGCTATTTTTAGTGACTAGCACCTAGAAGTAATTGGTAACTGGTAGTTTCTGTTTTTTTTTTTTTGTTGTTGTTGTTGTTTGTTTGTTTTAATGGTACTTAGGGGTTCAACCCAAGGCCTTACACATACTTTGCAAGCACTCTAACACTGAGCTGCACCTCTAAGTCCCCATGCTCTTTTTTTTTTTTATTTCTTGAGATAGGATTTCACTAAATTACACAGGCTGCCTCTGGCCTGGAGCCTAGGATCCTCCTGTCTCCATTTCCTGATGGGATTACTGGCATGAACCACCATGCTCGGCAGTTTCTACTTTTCTTTTTTGCCCCTTTCCCTCTTATGCCCTTAAAGGTTAAAAGGCTTCTGTCTTTGTGCAATGAGAATAGCTCGGACTGGTATCATTTTTCAACAGGTGTGGCCTCTCTCCCTGTCTAGGAATGTCTTCTGAGGTTTTTGCAGCTATCCCCCTGGTCTGCAGAAGCTCTAGTCACAGCAGTGCTTCATGGTACAGTAGTGTAGGACAGTGGAGAGAACCAAAGACAAGGGCAGGCTACTTGAGTTTTTTGTTATCTGTTTTTCTTATCTGTATAAAAGTAATATTTTTTCATGTCTAGAATTTATATTTCAGTCCAAATCTACTTTTTGAGAAGAAGAATTGAAGTGAGCGTCCCTTTCGCCCTCACTGCTCTTCAGGGATGCTGTGTCCCATTGCATGCCTCATGTCTCAGTCAACTTTCTGGTACTATGAACACAATACCTGAGGTAATTAACTTATAAAGAGAAAATGGTTATTTTAGCTCACAGTTTTGGAGATTCCAGTCCATGATCAGTTGGCCTTGTTTTTCTGGTCCTGTGGCAGAACTTTATGGCAAGAGCACATGTTGGAGTAAAACTGTTTACTTCACAGCTGGGAAGCAAAAGAACAAGGATGGGGCCAGGATCCAACAGACACCTTCATGGGCACACTCTAAGTACCTAAAGATCTCCTAGTAGGCCCCACTTGTTAAAGGTTCCACCACCTCGCAGTATTACCACCCTTGGGACTAAGCCTTTAACACATTGGCCTTTGGGAGAACATTCAAGGTCCAGACTATAGCACATTCCGTCCCAGTACCCTGCACTTATTTCACTTCCCTTGAATGTCTATCTTCGGATAGGAATTTATTTAGTGAACCGTCACTGATATCATATTGTGATAACAGTGGTTAATGCAGTGTTCATATTGTATATTCTCTTTTGTGAGGTTGCCTGGTAATAAAAAGAACTGTAAGTAGCTTTTTATATAAGATAGATATATATATGAATGAATGTTTGTATGTTAAAACTAATTTAAACTTTCTAGAATGTGTCATATTTTTTGTTACTGGACAAAATATGTGACATAAACAAAGGGAGGAAGGATTTATTTTGGCTCATGGTTTCAGAGGTTTCAGTCCATAGTCCTTAGCTCCATTGGTTCTGGGACTATAGTGAGGCAGATATCATGGTGGCAGGAACACATGGCAGAAGCTACTCACCTCATGGTAGAAAGGAAGCAAGGGAAAGGTGGTGGTGGGACAAAGTACAGTCCCCAAGAACATATCCCCTGTGACCCACTTCCTCCAGCTAGATTCCACCTCCTAAAATTTCTAGAACCTCGTGAACAGCACCACCAGCTCAGGACCAGGTCCTCATGAACCTGTTGGAGATGTTTCCAAACCATAACAGTATGGAGTTGGAAGAAAATAAATATAATAACCACATTGGCTACTTTTGTTGTAGGACCTAAGCATTAAATGTAATTCTGAATGTCCAAGAGAAAAAAGAAAACATGATGAATTACATAACTATCATATAATAAAAAGCCCATAATTATATTGGTTGTCTGCTGAGAAACTTCTTCATTGTACTAATAATAACTGATCTAAGAGCATTTTTATAATAGAATTTAAACCATGTACTGGACAGTGTTTTTAACAAGTTGTTTCAGAAAATACAGAAATGTTTTTTGCAATCTATACCTTATTTTACCCATAATAAAATAGCATGCAAGAAAGAATTCTATAAGTCTCTTATTTTTTTAGAAGACAAATCCAGTGAACATTATTCTTTTTTAATTTGCAGAATATAATATAGGATCTCCTTAGCAAAATGGATAAAGAAGCTTGTCTTTTAGTCATCCTTCTTCAAGTATCTATTCTGTCAGGTTGGTTTTTGGCAGGGTCTGAATAATCCAGTTAAGATTGGAAATGCTAGCCAGCAATTAGCACAATCCAGCTAGCCAGTGTTTTTTTCTTTTTCCAAGTACTAGGGGTTGAACCCAGGGCCTTGCGCTTGCATGCTCTGCAAGTGCTAGCCAGTGTTTTAACACAACCTTTTCTCAACAGCCCTTATAGAATGATCCATTTGTCTCCATGTTGTATGTGTTGTACCAATGTGAAAATGAATGAACATATGTTGACTTTTTAATTTAAAATTCTGCTGGGCATGGTGTTGTACACCTATAATCCTAGCCAGCACTAAGGAGGTTGAGGCACAAGGATCATGTGTTTGAGGCCAGTCTGGGCTATACAGTAAGGCTATGTCTTAAAAATAAATCTAATGATTTGTTTAATTATTTTCCTTAGTTTGTCCAATGGGTGGTAAGTCTGCACCCAGGAAGATTTATGTTTATGTATAGTTTTAACTGGACCAAAATACATCATTCATAATCTGTTACCAAATACAACAACAGGTGTCTGTGCCTCCTCCATCCTATATTACCATCCTTGAAGATGGTAGCCTTCAGTTAAATAAATTCTTTTGCTTGAGATCAGAAGATAAAGTCAAACTTTATAGACACTGAGAGATGCTGGTTGTGGGTACATGAGAGAAAGTAGAAATACCAGGTTTTCTCATACTTGCTTTTGTTTTTCTTTTCTTGACTCTAAAGTTGGGTATGAGGAAGAAAAACAGTCATTAGAAAATGTTGGCATAGACAATGCACATTTGCTAATAGCGATGATTCCTTTAGACGTTAGAAATGGGGAAGCCGCAAGGCTATATGTGAATAAAGTAATTATGAAGTAATTTTCTTTGTTGAACCTTCTGGTTTCAGTTAGTCTTATAAGAAGCTATTCAGGAGAGTTTAATTTTCCATGTTGTTCTTTTTGCTACTGCCAGAACTAAAGAAATCCAGGTCAGTCCCTTTGCCCCTCATTAGTAAGTTATTTTGTATCCTGTCCCTCCATCTCTGAAAGGGTTCTCTGAATTATTTGGGAGGGCAGGGCATTCTGTACTTGTTTTTATCCATTATTTATGTTTGCATTCAATTACACTCAGCCTTCCTTTCAATTATGGAGATAGCCCTTGAGCATTTTTGTTTCATGGAGTAGGTATCTGTTATAACAATTAGCTCTGGAGAGAGGGGAATTACCCATAATTCTTATCCTCAAAAGTAATGTAGTACTAATGGATCCCTGGTCTCATATGTGTTTCCTCTGGAGAGCCACTGCTGTTGTTTACTCCTTGGCTCAGGTTCTCCTGAACTGGAACTGGCAGGATGTGCTCAGTGTAGTAAACCAGATTCGAGTGCCCCAGAAGGGCCTCTGCTGCAAGGCCCTAGGATTCTAGCTTGCGTTTTTGCCACTCTTTGTGCCTCTCAAAGCTCTTTCTCACCCCATGTTTCCGAAGTCCTCAGTATTCCAGGCATGTTCCATTTATGAAACGAAGATCTACTTCTGTGCTGTCTGATAAGGTAACCATTGGCCATTTATGATTATTTCAATTAAAATTAATTACAATTAAATCATTTAAATTTTAGTTTTTTAGTATAACTGGTGACATTTCAAGTGCTCAATAGCTACATGTGACCAGGGGCTACTATAACGGACAGTGTGGATATAGAACATTTCTGTCATTACAGAAAGGTCTATTGGACAGCACTCGTCTGAAAATTGAATGACTGATGCTAGTCAACCTTGACTGCTGATATGGAAGCACAGCCTGCTCCCCTACATGGTATCTCTTCAGTAGTTGCTTGCTGATGATCATCATTGTTTTGCTGCTTTATTACTTTAAAGCCATCAAGAGTACTGTAACCTCAACAACTAAGGAAGCTGAGGCAGGACAATTGCAGGAATTTGAAGCCAGTCTAGCAACAAAGCAAGACCCCACTTCAAAAACAATTTGAATGAATGAAATCAGTCATCAAATGGAAAGTGCTTGTTACTTACAACTAAAGCCATTGGCAGAAATGCCAAGTTTTGTGCCTTGTCCTGCCTGGCATTTCATATGTGTGCCATATGTGGCATTCCATTGGCAGGGAGTGTGAACGGTTGACATGCAGGCTGTGAGGTAATGCTGCTCAGCAGAGAAAACCACACGTGACCATATGCCTGGCCTCTGCAGGCTGAATCTTGCTTTGTGCTTCTCTGATTTTCCCCAGGAGGGAGGTGTGGAGAAAGTAGGTCTGGTGAAATCTCAAGGCTCAGCTGGAAAGATGTTTGTCTTTCAAGACATGTGTGGTGGTTGTTAGATGCCATTGAGTTGGGTCCAACTCATAGTGACCCAATGTACAACACAATGAAACACTAACCGACACTGTGCCATGCACATGATCTTTTTTATGTTTAAGCCCATTGTTGTCACTTTTTCAATCCATCTAGTTGAGGGGCTTCCTTTCTTTCGTTGACCTGCCAGTCTCCCAAACATGATGTCTTTCTCCAGAAATTGGTTTCTGTTGACAGCATGTCTAAAATACATTAAGATGCAGTATAGCCATCCTCACTTTCAAGGAGCACTCTGGTGGCATTTCTAGGATGATTCTGTTGGTTCTTTTGCCAGTCCATGGTATATTCAACATTCATTTCCAGCACCATAATTCAAACCATCAGCTCGTCTCCTGTCTCCCTTATTCTGTATCCATCTTTCACAACCACATGATACAACTGAAAATACCATGGCATGAGTTAGGCGCACCTTCATCATCAGTGTGACATCTTTACTTTTCAGCTCTTTAAAGAGGCCTTTTGCAACAGCTTTTCCCAATGCAATATGTCTTTGATTTCTTGACTGCTGCTTCTGTGGGTGTTGATTGTAGAACCAAGTAAATCAAAATCTTGGACAACTTCAGTCTTTTCTCCATTTATCTCGAAGTTGCTTACTGACCCAGTTGTAAGGACTTTTGTTTTCTTGATGTTGAAGTGCAATTCACACATACAGGCTGTGTTCTTTGATCTTCATCAGTAAATGTTTCAAATTCTCTTCACTTTTAGCAAGCAGAGTTTTGTCATCAGCATAATGTAGGTTATTAATGAGTCTTCCTCCAAGCCTTATACCAGCTTCTTGGATTATTTGCTCAGCATAGAGATTGAAGAAGTACGGTGAAAGGATACAGCCTGACACACACCTTCCTAACTTTTTTTTTTTTTTTTACATATTTTTAAAATTCTGGTGTCATTTATTGGCACAAAAATTATTCAGATACAACACAGTGTCTAGACATGGCTACACATTATACTCTGTGCATGTAGTTGAATATTTATTCTGCTTCTAATTCTCAACCCATTCTATCCCAAGCCTCTCTGAGTTCAGCACCTCTCTGACAGCATTTGTGTTCTGAGCCCTTGCTCTAAACACAGTACATTTAGATTTCACTGAACATGGGAGTGTGTGGGGGGGACACTACAATGTGATCCCATCTGTGCACCTGTTCTACCAAAGCTGCTAGGCATCTGAAAAAATTCCTCTCCTGGTAGATTAGGTCTTGGGTTGAAGGGTGAGTTGCAGCATTACTGGGTCAGGCAGAAGACCTTCCTGACTTTAAGCCAACTAGTGTTTCCTTGTTCTGTTTGGACAACTGCCTTCTGGTCCATGTACAGGTTCCTCATGAGTACAATTAAGTCTTCTGGTATTCCCATTCTTCAGCATGTTATCCATAATTTGTTGTGATCCACACAGTCAAATGCCTTTGCATAGTCAATAAAATGTAGACATCTTTCTGGTATTCTCTGCTTTCAGCCACAATCCATCTGACATCAGCAATGATGTCCCTGCTTCTATGCACTCTTCTGAATTGGCTTGATTTTCTATAATTCTCTGTCAATATCCTACTGTAGTTCCTTTTGAATGATCTTTAGCAAAATTTTACTTGCATGTGATATTAATGATATCATTCAATAACTTATGCATTCAGTTGGATCCCCTTTCTTGGGAATAGTCACAAACAAGGATCTTTCCTAGTAAGTCAGCCAGGCAGCTATTTTTCAAATCTCTTAGCATAAACAAGTTAACACCTACAGTGCTGCATCTGTTTGTTGAAATATCCCTATTGATATTCCATCAGTTCCTGGAGCCTTGTGTTTTACCAGTGCCTTGTAGGCAGCCTCCCCTTCTTCCTTCAATACCATATCTTGTGACAAAATCAAAGTCCAAAGGGTTCCAGCAGAATTAAGATGACTCCGTAAGTTAATTTCCCATTTTTATTTCAGAAACCTTAAAAAGAAATTGGGAAGCTTTTTTGTCATTGGAGTTTGGTCCATTATAATTCTTTGTAATTTTTTAAGGCAAAGTGAGGTTGGCCAAATATTAGAGATGTGAGAATGTATAGTAAACAAATATTATTTGCTTGTGTACCCAGAGATGTGAATGCGAGGTTTTATATGGAAAAGTACCTTCACATTGCACAGGTGGCCCTGGGCCCATACTAAATATTCCCATTTCCCTGTTTCCCCTCTAAATATGTGCTTTAGTTTGTGTGGAATGTTAGAGGAGATGGGTATGGGGGGAAGAACACTCATATACAGCATGCCTTATACCCTGCCTTCCCATTCTCCCAAGATGAAGTAAAACATTTGATTTGTCCTAGCCTCAGCTAAAGATTTGATCCAAAAGATCAATGACTCTAATAATGGGATTTAGTAGGATTTTGAGGGTTACTGGAGATATCAAGTGTCTTCTTGACTTCTCAGATTCCAGCACTTCAGTGACCATTTTGGTGCCTCTGTATAGGACAGTGCCCACTGCTCTGCCCTTTCAGGCTATGTGCAAGTTTATTCAGAGAGGAAGCTTTGGGGATAGTTCCTGTGTGGTGAGAGTTAGTTTCTGAGTTCAGAAGGTATCTGTTGAGAAAGGCTAAGAATTGAACAGTAGATTCCCAAAGAGAATTAAGACATTCCAGTCTAGGACTGGAATAAAAATCTAGACAAGAACAGTTTAGGGAGATGGAGTTTTGTTGTTGACTGAGTCACTGTGAAGTTTCTAAAATTGTGAAATAATGAGGTCTTAACAACAATGCCTACAGCCGTAACACTGTGGTGTCCGATCTGTCAGATCTCAGAAGCCAAGCAGGGTCGGGCCTGGTTAGTACTTGGATGGGAGACTGCCTGGGAACACCAGGTGCTGTAGACTTGGGACTCCACAACCCACTCCCAAAAAGTAATCAGCCATTGAAAACTCTATGATTAGCAGAGAAGCACTGACAATACTGTTTCACCTCTTGTGCATAGGGTCGCTATGAGTTGGATACTGACTTGACAGCACCTAACAACAATAGGGACTGGATAATAGAAATCTTGGGAAAATTGAAATATATGTTACAGTTTTATACTTTTTATGGTTTTGAAGTTATTTGTTTTGGAACCAAAGAAGGATTTATGTCTCTTGTACATAATGGTGTCATGTATTAACCAACATGAAATTCCAGAAAAGAGCCAGGCGTGGTGGCCCACGCCTGTAATCCCAGTGACTCAGGAGGCAGAGGCAGGAGGATCACAAGTTTGAGACCAGAGGCAGTCTGCATAATTTATGGAGACGCTGTCTAAAAAAGGAAAAAAAAAAATGGGTTGGGGGTACAGCTCAGTGGTATAGCACTTGCAAAACATGCAAGCACAAGGCCCTGAGTTCAACCCCCAGTACTGGGGGAAAAAAAAATCCAGAAAAATTTAGGAAACAGCCTAGAGTATATAGGGGAGAGGATAATTAAAGAACTAGAATTATCCCTAAGGGGAAAATAGCTTTTTTCTTTCTTTCTGGTGGCTCTTTTATTGCTCATTTGGGGTCACAATGGTCTTTGTATAACAGTGACCATTAGCCATATGAACTGAAGGAAAATTGGTTTCTTAGTCCACTGTGCTGGTATAATAATGGGGTGGGCTATAAACCTGGCCTTTTTGACATGTCTCCAGTTTTTTGACTATCCACCCACCTGTCAGAGACCCTGGAAACAAGCATTTACCTTTATAAATGGAGGTGCTCTGAGGTACTGTAGCCCAGAAATTGAAGAGACTGATCTTGGGATGGGACAATATGCAAATGACTGTATCAGTATCAAGCTTTTCCTGTTTCCAAGATCTATATATTCAGCTGTTTTAGTGGCTTTCCATGTAATGCATTTGACTTTTAGCTTCTGTTGCTAAAGTAATGGTAACATTCTGTTTTCCATTTGTTTATTTATGGTCTCTTTTTCTACCCTTACAAAACTTGATATAGGTACAAGCCTTCAGAAATGTACACATACCAGAGTAATAGATAACTCTGATTTTGTTACAAGGTAATAATTTAAGTTGACAGGTTTAGCTGATAACATAAAACACAAGAGAGAAATAGGATCGGTTTATAAATGTCAGCAGAACCCCGGAGAGTGAGTTGCTGCCTTGGAGCTGACTTTAGTACTGTTGTTTTGTCTAATATATTATAAAGTGAAATAAACTGATATCTGTGAAAATCTGGCTGACCAAGATTAAAAGAATAGGACTGTAAATTAGCTGCTTCCTTCATCTTACTTTAAGCAACTTCTAGAAAGGATTAAATGACAAGACATTAGGGTCCTTGGAAAGACTTAAGGTCTAGCTTCTCTAGAAAGCCACAAGGCCATGGGAATGGATAGGTCTGCTTGTGGCAAGTCCTATTGGGAATCATAACTTGCCAGCTTTCCATGTGCCATTATGCCTCTGTCCTGGGGAAATGGAACCTTACAATGGAGGATCTTATAAAGTCCAGATGTCTGGAAACTAGACCTGTGGAAGGTCATTGCAGGTTCTGAAACTATGATAGCCATAGCCACCCAAAATGATGATTGTGAAATATTTTAGTGATTTGACAAAACTAAAATCAGTTCAGTATAATGGGGCATTGACACACAGGATTATCATCTCCCATGCAGAAAATAAATACTCATACTTTTCCTTGACATTTATTCCTCATAAACACTCTAGCATTTATGTAGCGTTATCTTATGAGTGTGTTTTATTTCCTGTGACATGCTGTTACTGATGTCTGTGGAGCCAGAGAACTGGTAGGGACTGCTTAAGGCATCCAAAAGCAGTTGGCTTTTAGGGAACTAGTTCAGTTTTGCACAGTTATGAGTGGACATAAAAACTAAGCACACGTGTCATTTTCATGCATCTCAGTGGCTGCCACATACTCAGAAAAGTCCTTGGATTATTGCTTTTCCTCTGTAGAGCAGTTTGGACTGATGTCCTTGTTTTGAAACATCTCATGCTGCAGAGGGAAAATAAAATGTAGAGGCTGGAAATTTTTTTAAGAATCATGCTTCTAGCCATCTGCTTCAAGGGAGAACTGCACCGAATCCTGTCCAGGTTGGTCACAGAGTCGAGGGCAGAGATTTCTTAGTCCACAGAGGTTTCTGTGGGTAATGTCCATAGGCTCCAGTTGATGATTTGTACCTTTCAGTTGTAATACTTAGCATTATATAACCCAGAGATGCTTAGCCCTGAAGAAAAGAGAGGGTGAAGAGAAATGATTCCTATTTGTAAAACTTTTGACTCTCCATCTTCACCTCACCCACCACTACTAGTGTAATGACAGATCCTCCTAAATTGCCCATCCTCTTCCATGACTGAAGATTTTAGGGACATTGGCCAGCCAGTAATGGTTCTGTTCAAGGTCATACAGGCATAAAGACACAGAGGTTGAACATAGTGTCTTGTTAGTTTGAGCAAGGCACCTCTTCCCAGATATCTAGACCATCTCATTGTAAAGCCATAGCCCCAGAAAAATACTGGTTAGGTACTTCATTGTAAATATGCAACTTATATTTGATTACTTGGATTCATCTTTAGTTAGCAGGATGTGTTAGAATGTGTCTGAGTAATATATTTTGATTATGACTCTGGTATTCAGCCATTTCTCATTTTAGAATATATATATGTTGTAGGTAGCCTCCAGCCATAGCCCTGTGGCATCCGATCCCGTCAGATCTCGGAAGCTAAGCAGGGTCAGGCCTGGTTAGTACCTGGATGGGAGACCGCCCGGGAAAACCAGAAGCTGTAGGCTTGGGAAAAGGACCTGGCAACCCCCTCTAAAAATCAATCTGCCACTGAAAACCCTATGAACAGCAGAGAAGCACTGACAATAGTGTTTCCCCTGTTGTACAGAGGGTCGCTATGAGTCAGATACCAACTCAACGGCACCTAACAACAACAACAACAACAACAACATATGTTGTAGGTATAATATAATCTGTAACAGACCTTAGTTATAACAGCATGTTTTACTGAACTCTTCCTATAGTAAGAGATAGTAAACAGTTGGTTTGCTTGTTCTATACAGCCACCTCCTTTTTTTTCTCCTTTCAAAATATATCATAGTTTTATACTTTCAGGGTTTTTTTCTCCTCCCCAGTAGTGGGAGTTGGGACCTAAGACCTCACACATGCTAGGCAAGTGCCCTGCCACTGAGCTGCATCCCCAGTCCCTTTCTTTCTTTTTATTTTTATTTTATTTTTTTAATTTTTATTTTGAGGGGGACTCTTACTAAATTGCATAGGCTGCCTCTGCCCAAAAAACTCATGATCCTCCTGCCTCAGCCTCCCTGGTCACTGTGATTACAGATATGTACTGTGGTGTCCAGCATCTGTTTTGAGTTTTGAAGTAATTTATTCACATATTTATGCCCAAAGAAGGAATTTTGTATTTTATTCATAAAGGTATCATGTATTTAGCAACATAAAATCCCTCCAAATAAAAAATTAAAGTTTCTATTAATAAAAGTAATACAGAGCTGGATGTGGTGGCACATGCCTGTAATCCCAGTAACTTGGGAGGCAGAGGCAGGAGGATCACAAGTTTGAGACCAGAGGCAGTCTGCATAATTTAGTGAGGCCCTATCTCAAAAAGTAAAAAAAACAAAAAACAAAAAAACAAAAAACTGAGGGTGCCGCTCAGTGGTATAGCACTTGGGAAGCATGCAAGTGCAGGGCCCTGGGTTCAACCCCCAGTGCCGGGGGAAAAAAAAAAAAAAAAAAAGGTAATACAAACTTGTTATAAAAAAGTCATAATTACAGAAATTGCCAGATGCTGTGGCATATGCCTATAATCCCAGCAGTTTAGGAGGCCGAGACAGGAGGATTGGGAATGGGAGGCCAAAGGCAGCCTACGTATTTTAGTGAAATCCTGTCTCAAAAATAAAAAACAAGTAGCAGGGTAGTAGAGCATTTGCCTAGCATGTGCAAAGCTCTGGGTTAAATACCCTAGTACTGGGGGAGAAAAAGCATAATATAAAAATATATAACTTAGGAAGTAAAAGTTTTTGTAAATCCAATTTCTTTACCAGAGACTGCATATATATGTGTGCTTTTAAAAAATTCTTTTTATTATAAAACTAAATACAGATACAGAAAATTAGAAAGTATGTAGGTTAATGAATTACTACAAGGTGAGCTCTTGAAATCACATCCAAATCAAAAAATAGTACTCTGGGGGTTATGGGTGTAGATCAGTCATAAATCATGTGCTTAGCATGTGTGAAGTTCTAGGTTCAATCTGCAGTGCCTCTGAGATGGGGTGGGGTGAGGGAAGAAAGAAAGGTGAGGGAGGAAGGGAAGGAAGCACAGAAGGAAAAAAGAAAGAAAATATTGTGAAGTAGGGGCTAGGAGTTTAGCTTAGTTGTTAGAGTACTTGCTTAGCATGCACTAGGCCCTCGGTTCAATCCTTAACCTGATGATGATGATGATGATGATGATGATGATAATAATAATAATAATAATAATAATAATAATAATAATAAATTGTCAAGTACCTTCTGTGGCTCATCCCAACTACAATATCTCTCTCCTACCAAATATAACCACTATCCTAATTTTTACAGTAATAACTTCTTTGCATTTTAAAATAATTTGTGACCCAGCTATATATCCTAGACTCTGTAGTTTAGTGTTGTCCATTTTAAAGAAAAAAAAGTTGTTACATCCTTTATGTCTCTTTGAATCTTCAAGCCCATTCATCTTCCCTTTCTTTTTCTTATTATTTGTCTATTGGAGAATTTAGGTCATTTCCAAGACTAAATTTTGCTGATTTCATATTCATGATGCATGTCAGCATAGTCTTTGGACCGCTGTATTTCTTGCAAATTGTCATCTGGATCCAGAGTCTCACTTAGACTTAGGTTCCATCCCTTTGGTAAGAATATACATAGTTTCAGACTTTTTCATTAGGAAGTATATAATGTCTTAGTGACTGCCTTTTTTGTGTTTGTGAGATTGAAAGATGATGATCAAATCTCTTATTTATATTTTTAGCTGCATTACTTTTATGAAGAGATACTTCCCATCATATATTATTTCATTACTCAGTGGTACAGTTCACAAAAGAAAGACTGGGTAGAGTGTTATTTTATTACCAGTTTTTAAGATAATGAGTTGTTTCCTAGTCATCCTCTGACTAGAAGATGGCCAGTTAAGTTTATTTTTCTTTAATGAGTAATCGTATTTTATAGGGTTTGATTCATTGGAATTACTTTTTAAATATTTATTTATTCATTCATTTATTTATACTGATGTTGGCAAATGCTCTACCATTAAGCCACACCCTCCAGCCCCATTGAATCATTACTTTTATTGACCTCAGATTGCCCTATCTTTGTTCAGTTGAAGGCTTTTCAGGTAGGCCCTCTAGTAGACTGGTAACTTTCTTGCTATCTGTGATAAGATATTCTAAGCTCATCTTCCGTTTCCTGCCTTGATTTCTTTTAGTGGGAAATGATTTTTTACGTGCAAATTGTAGCCATTAGGGTTGCTCCTTGTGACCCTGTTGGTCATTGTTTCTAGGCCTTTTCTATTGGCAAGTGCTAGTAAATATATATAATGGCATACCTCATTGATTCAAATGGATACTTTCTATTTAGGACTACAGGGTTTTTATTTAATCTTTCTGATATTATTCCAGTATCTGTTTTCTACCACACCAAGAGTCTTGATTATGAACATAGTAATTATTAGCTATTCTAATTACATAATTCCTCATTTGCTTTGTCTCCTATTACACACAACAGTTTCAGAATGGCAGAACAACTACCTCTCTGATGTGATTATTGAAACAGATTGAAACCTCTGTGTGTGTGCGTGTACACACATTCACTCTCCTTGTTTTTAAACGGCGGTACCGAATCTATATTGTCAGAGTGTATGCACTTTATGTACTTTCTTCGTTTTTAACCATCATTTAGTCTTATTTCTGTGAATACCTATGTAATTAATGCTCACCACTAGTCCTAGTTATTTTTGTTGACTGCAATGTATTTTCTGATAAATTCTTAAGAAGGGCCCATTGAGACTAGATTATGTGTTTTCTTATGTGTTAAGTTTCTGTGGTACTTATACCCAAAAGTCACTTTGGTTGCGTATAAAATCCTTGGCTCACATTTTCTTCTCTTAAGCGCTCCATCGTCTGCTGGTAGCAGGCTTTGCTGTGAAAAAATACTGATGACAACCTAATTTTCTTTATAAGTCACTTGCATCTTTTTTCTTAGATGCCCAAATGATCTTTTCTTTTCCTATAAAATCCCATGATTTTACTCAAATATGCCTTACTGTTGTACATTCCTGATCATTATTTTCAGGTATGCAATGTGCTCTTTTAAACATATCCTTTAAATTTTTAATTTTAGAAACATTTTCTTGGATTGTAATACATTTTTTGTTGCTCATTTTATGTGAAAGTAAATTTCTTGAATTTTTAAGAAGAAGCATGGCTTTGGGTATTCTGTTTTCTTGTTTGGGCTTTCTTCTTTATGTTGGTTCTTTTTCTGTCTTCATAGTTTATCAGTTTCTTACAAATCTTACTTTTTTCATGTTTTTTCCAATTTTCCTCCTTTTCACTTTCCACTTAGCATATTTTCTATTATGATTATTCTTTTATTTCTGATTGTTCTTTGACTTCCAGTACCTCACTTCTGAGTTTTGTTGTTTTGAATATTCCTTATCATTAAAAAAAAATGTGACTCAGTGGTAGAGCATTTGCAGCACAGGTGAGACCCAGGATTTAATTCCCAAACTCCACAAGGAAAATAAACGTCTTGAGAAGTTACAAATTTGATGTGTTTGTGGCCATGTCTTTTTTTCTGGCTTATATTCACTACCTGTAGGGATGTTACTCGTCTCTTTAATTCTTTTTTTTTCTTCTTATAATCTTATTACATAGAACTCTATATCAGTAATTTTCTGTTGCTTATTTTTGTGAGAAATTAGTTTTCTTAAACTTTCAGAAAGAAGCATGACTTTAATTATTTTTTCTTAGATTTGTAGTTCTTTCTCTTCTGTTGGTTGCAGGAAGTGTCAGGAGCATGGCAGCTTTCACTAGGAGGTTTCTTGGCTTTGTTTTCCTCCCCCTACTTTCATCTGGATCTTCTCTTTCCTTTGTTTCCATTGTCCCAATCTGTTTAACTTTCTCTCTCTCTCCCTCTCTCTCTGCCTCCCTCTCTCCCTCTCTCTCCTTCTCTCCCTCTCCCTCTCTCTCTCTTTCTCTCTTTTCAGTATTTGGGGTTGAACTCAGAGCCTCACACATGCTGGGCAAGTGTTCCACCACAGAGCTACACTCCCAGCTCCTTTTTATTTTGAGACAGGATCTCGCTAAGTTGCACAGGCTGCCTTTGGCCTCAAACTTGTAATCCTCCTGCCTCAGCCTCCTGAGTCACTGGGATTACTGGCATGTGCCGTGTTAGCCAGTCGGCTCAATTTCAGTTTCACTTCTAACAGTATTGTCTCAGTGTGTAACCCAGTCCTGATTGGAAGTACTGGCTAATTTTGAGAATTCAGTGGGGTTAGATTCCTATAAACCCTTAAAATCTTACCCCCAAGCCTTTTTCCCTTAATCATTATTGAAGTGAGAAAAATCGCTCCTAGATTCATTGCTTTTCTCCCATTAGCCCACCATGTTTCTTGTTGTTATTGTTGCTAGGTGCCATCCAGTCAGTATCCGACTCATAGCGACCCTCACAGGGTTTTCAATGGCTGACTGTTTCGGGATTGCCTTGGGAGTGGATTGCCAGGTCCTTCTCCCATTTTTGCGGTTCTGGGAATTGAATTCGGGACCTCAGAGACTGCAGCACAGCGCTCTACCAACTGAGCTAAATCACAACCATGTTTCTTAGTGAATGCATATTGGCTACTTTGGGGCTTTTTGTTTTTATGTCTGTTAGACACCTTGTTGCTTCCCAATTACTTTTCATTTAGTTCTGATATAAATATTGCTTATGGATTTAATTTTGGTATCTAGTCATTGAGGTTTTTTTTTTTTTTAACGTGAGGATTTGGATATTTAAAAAAACTGTGCTGCTGCCACATTAACATATATATTCTTTTAAAAGAGAGAGGAAATATTTGCAACTTGTTCTTTTTGCTTAGTCTTAGTCATCTTTGTCAGTACAGATCTCCTCGTTTCTTGTTAAAGACTGTTCCATTGAAGGGATATACTGTATTATGTAACAAATGTACTCATTGTGAGTTGGAGGAAGAATTGAGTGAGGTCAGCCTAGACTACATAGCGAGTTTCAAGCTGGCCTCAGTTACATAGTGAGACTCTGTCTCAAAATACCATAAAACCCGAATAGCATATACATGGATGTTTGTTTTATTTCTCATTGTTTGTTTATTAGTTATTAAAATTATTACATTTATTAGTTATTAAAATGCTGGAATGAATATTATACCCATATATCATGGTATATATACTTTTGTGGATGTTTCCACTGGATAAATTCCTGGAAATAGAATCTGCTGGGTCAAATGGAATGAATAGTTCCAGTTTTAGTGTTGCCAGATGCCCAAAAGCATTTCACTAATTTTTATCCTTACAGACCTCTTCTTGTGTTAGGTAAGCTTTGAACACCAGCAGGGGTATTGGTACTTGGAGGACAGCAAGGAACCATGGAAGGTTAAGGGAGGGGAGTGCTAACAGGGCTGTCCTTGGTAATGCTTGGGGATGCTTCACTTAACTGCAATTTCAGGAACTATTGGCACAAGGAAGGAGCATTTGTCTTTTCAGTGAGGATTAAGTTTCATGATCTCCTGAGGTTCTTTCCCCAGGGTAGAGTTTCTGGGGTTCTCAGGAATTTGCCTTATTTATAAATTTGAAATAGGAAGGTAAAAGAGGATGTCATTGTTTGCTGTAAGATGACATCTACCAAAGAGGATCCAGACCAGAAGTACTAGTAGGGCCTAAATCTATGAGTAGGAGGAAACACTCAAGCCAGAGCTTCCACACACTGCCTAAGTACTTATAGGAGACTTGAGAGTATATAGTTGGTAGGGTGTATATATAATGAAGTGACAGTTGCAGAGTTCACATTAGGTGCTGAGGATTCAGAGTATGGGAGTGGGTTGCAGCTGAGGTGGTATCAGCTGCTGTGATAGTGGGGTAGGGATGGGAAGCAGGCTGTTTGTCAGAGGTGTGCACAGCAGCAGGGTACTGATCTTGTACACATTGGCCCAGAAGAACCAGGCCTCCTTGCCCATGCTTGGGTGGGCACCTCCCAGCTCAGCCCAATGATGAGCAGAAAGCCAGAGCATGGCAGCTGCTTTTATAAGCATTTCTGTGCATTGTTGGAAAACTGGCTTGAGGTTGTGATTGAGCTCAGCTTATTGTGAACCCTGAAACTCTTCTCCCTTGTTGCTGGTAGTTGTCCTCATTTACCACTCACCCCACCAACACATTTGCCTAAGTTATGCTGCTGGGTATGGCTTCTTTGGTTTCTATTTTGAGAAAGGGACAGAGATCACTCCACCTTAGATGGGCTTGTTGACCTTCAGGGGGCTTGAGCCAAAGAAGGCTATCGTGGGTGTTTTCAACGTGGAATAATAGGCCAGGCTTAAGCAGCTCATTTGTTGCCTGACAATTTGGATGCCCCACAACTTTCATTGTTTTTTTTTCTTTTTTCTGTAACAAAGCAGTTTGACATGAAAATGCTATAAAAATCTTGTATTCATCTCTGCTTTGTAGAACTCAATCAGGTATTTATTGAGAGCTGTTAACACACAGTTTGAGCATCTGTCATGGCACTTGTCTCTGTCTCATAGGTGGGAAAACTGAACAAGTTGCAGTCAAGAGCCAGGTAAACACCATTATTGAGAGCTTTCTGGTATCAGCCCTAAGCATCTCATGTGGATCTCTCATACTCCTCTTGGCGAACTCTATGAAACTTATCAAGTGGGTACGTACCCTGATGCCTATTCTGCAGATAGATCCCAGAGGTTATTTGCCCAAAGACTCAGAGCTATTAAGTAGTAGAACAGGGTCTTTCTTAGCTGTGCATTTCACCACTGGGCTGACCATTGCCCAGGTCACCTAAATGCTAGATGCTGCAGCTCCATCTGGTGAAACTAGCAATGCAGATGAAGAAAACAAAGCATTAAAGTATTTGTTGTTGTTAGGTGCTGTCAAGTTGGTGTCCAACTCATAGTGACCCTATGTACAACAGACAAAACACTATTGTCAGTGCTTCTCTGCTATTCATAGGGTTTCCAATGGCTGATTATTTTTTGGGAGTGGGTTGCTGGGTCCTTAGCCTACAGCACCTAATATTTCCAGGCAGTCTCCCATCCAAGTACTAACCAGGCCCGACCCTGTGTAGCTTCAGAGATTTGACAGGATCAGACGTCACAGTGGTACGGCTGCAGGCTAAAGTATTTAGTAAGTATCTTAATACTAATGATCCAAAATATTAAGAGGCAACAAGTTGGGATTGTCCTTACACCTTGACAGGTGAAAGAAGGCTCAGGTGACCTCATTTTGTTGCTCAAATTGCATATAATTAAAGGGGTCCTCACAGTGGGGGTGGAGCAAGAATTAGTAATTATTGTTTCCACTACTGCTTTCTCCAGCTGTACCTCCTATTCTACCTTCCTCTTCTCCTACTCTGATTTTCATTTTGTCTTCCTGCCCCTTCAAACAAACAAACAAAAAGATTGTGGAGTTCCATCCTTTAGAGCTAATCTAAAGGGAAATTCTACCCCAGGAATTTTGCACCTCCAGTCATTTCTACGTCTTCTCTTTTCACTGCTGAGAGCATTCAAGCTGAGAGGCTTTTGTGGCAGGACCTGAGGAAATTGTAGAGGTCAGGAGTAGCTGACACTGTTTTGATAAAATTTATAGAACCATGTTTGGCTGTGGAGGTAACAGATGCTATAAAAGAGAACAAATAGACCAATTATGATGTCAGGATCCCTATGGACTGTTGGGGGGCACCAATTAAAAATTAAAGCTCCATATCTTGGCATTTTGTTTTAACTCCCTTATTAAATTATGATTTTTGTTTGAGGAAAAAGAGAACAAAAGTATGTTTAGAACACAATCTCTGTGTTTTGAATTTGACTAATAAGCAGGTTTAGCACTTTCATTTGGTTCTCAGTCAATCTGTGTTCAAAGTGTCAATTAACCGTTAAATATGAAAAACAAGAGTCAGAAATGGTTGCACCACTCCTGATAATGAGCAGCTAATGAAATTTTGCCTGGGTGGGAAAGGCAGGCACTCTGGAATCCTCAGGAGTCATCTTCAGAAAATGAGCAGTAGTGGAGCTGAGACCTCTTGCTCCTGGGAAATGGGCACATTTAATTCCTTCACTCCCAATTTGCCACATTTTTTCCTTCCTCATTGTGAACTCAAGTTCTTTGCCAGTTTCTCATAGTTAACTTCAATTATGGCACAAAAGTTAAATGCACTTTTATTCAACTTAATAATTTTGAAGTGGGTTAAGAGAGCTAGAATGAATAATTGTAATGATGCTGTGGTTTATTTCCAGCTGCATGATCTTGGATCTCTGGGTGTTTCCCTTTCCTTTTATAATTTTTTTTTGAGTGTCTTCCCCTCACTCTAAGCACCCACATATATAAGCAATTGAAAACAGAGTGAAGTCTGAATAAGTTCAGGGTTCTGTAAAGATGATGGAACAGGGAGTGGATGGGAAGTGCATCTTACAAAGAGAGAAGTGGTGGAGCTGGTGGACTCTGGTAGTCAGCAGAGTTATTGAAAATGAGATTCTCAGCATGGATGTAAAAGCCCAGGTGCTCTGATTAAGGTTGTGGTATGCTTGTTAGTCTCACTTGCCTGGCCTTCTAAGCTAAGGAGGAACATAAGACACTTTGAGAGTAGAGAGAGGGGAGCAGAGGCAATCAACTGGCTGAGAAACAGATATGGGATGCCCATCATAGGCCTCTGGGTAAAAGTATCCCCTTTGCCTCTTCCAGTCTCCTTACTCCCCCTGTGGATTTATTAAATTTGAGGTCCGTGGGGCCAGTGAAAGGAACTACTGCCTATGCTTAAAGATCTATTTTTACTATCAGGGGCATGGCAGGAGTCCTACATTTTTTGGTCAAAATGCTATCACCCCTCATTGCCACCTCAGTGTTCTCATACTGTATCCACTTCCCTGCTATCTCAGTCTTCCCACTCCATGTCCATTCTCTTGGTTCAGGATTTGTTCTATCTAATTGGAACAGTAATAACAGCCTGCTGACTGGCTTCTTGCTTCTTGCCTCCCAGTTTTATATGCTGAGCTTCAGAGGCTTCAAATAGAGATGTGTTGCTTTCAGGAAAGCAATCTCTGGACTCAGATTTTTAAGTGTCCTTACCCCTTATCCCCATTCTCTTACCACTCCTCAATGGACTAAATTGCTCTTGTTCATAGTGATATCCTTCCCCATGCCCAGTACAGCAAGTGGCCTTCAGAGGATACACAGTAGGCTGTGGCAGAAGGAATACCTAGAAAAGAGCAGTCCTCCCTAAGTGCTCACTGACCAGTCAGTTATGGGGAGAGAGGCTCGCCATGTCTAAATGTGCTTACTGGAGCCATTTTCCTGATAACTGTTCAGGGTACCTCTTCCATTTTAATAGGAAATCTTCTAAGTAGCCTCGATAATCTTTGTCCCTAGAGAGCATTGTTGTTGTTGTTGTTAGGTGCCATCGAGTTGGTATCCGACTCATAGCAACCCTCATAGGGTTTTCAATGGCTGTTTCGGGATTGCCTTGGGAGTGGATTGCCAGGCACTTCTCCCACTTTTGCGGTGCTGGGAGTTGAACTCAGGACCTCAGAGACTGCAGCGCAGCGCTTTACCCACCGAGCTAAATCCCAGCCCTTAGAGAGCATGGTCTTGTGAATTCTGTGTATAGAGGTTGGAGAACAGCTATCATCTGTTCTCCTTGGCAACTGGAAAGGAAAGAGTGGTTAGTTCACAGCATATGAGATTTTAGAGGGTAGCTCTGCAAGGACAGTGGGAGTTGTCAGGGTAGATGTTCTGAGGGTCTTTAAAGCAGCTTAGGAATTTCTGCCCTGGCTTGGAAGACATGTTAGAGAACTCTTCTAAGGCCCTGCCTACTTGGATTCTAGATTCTATGACTCAGTAAAAAATAAATTTGGTGAAAATTTTTATTTTTCTCAGTTTGTCATTGTTCATTTTTTAAAATGCATAAATATAACTACAACCTAGAGTGGCTCATTATATGTTTTGCTGTTTTAAAAAGTCTCCATTTGTATTCCACTTAAAAAAATAGCATTAAGCATTGGTTCAGGGTTTAGCACCCTAGAGAGGTTTGTACATTTTTCTGTTACTGGTTCAGTTCAAGCCTTGCCTTGGAGATAGGATAGATGCTCATTTGTGTGAGGCAGGGATCTTGCCAGGGCTTGTTGAAGGGTTTTGAATAAAAAGGCAGAAGGATAGGGCTGTGGTAGTCATGGCAACCAGGCCTGTAATGTCTCAGCTCTGACCAGTCCTAGTTAGGAGGTTGGCAATCCCAGTGAGGTGTGTGGCATTGCTTCCTGTGGCATATTCTTCCTATTCCTTTTGGTCTGGTGCAGGGGGAACTGGCATTGAAACTGACCATTTTAGAGGCCTACCGGGTGCCTGGAGCTGAGCCTGAGCTGTGGGTATGAGTAATCAGTCCCTGCCCTTCAGAAATTCAGCATAAAAAGAGGATTTTACACTTAATACAAACCTGCAGGATTGGCAAACAAAATGTTTTTGTTTCATTGGGGTTGAAATTTACCTTTTAGGGGACTGTTTAGGGCTGCTTTTCTTGAACCTGTTTTTACTTCTGAGCGCTAACAGTTCTTTCCTCATTTGTTCTTCACTACAGTGTGGCATGTTGGGGAAAGCAGGCATGGTAAATTGTTTCCATGTGACACATAAAGGAACAAAGATTCAGAAAGATAAAGGAATTTGGCTAAATTTACCGGGTCATCAAAGATAGACTTGACTAGGCAACAGAGTTCCAGGGCTTGTTGCAGCATAGCCAGCTGGGCAGCCTTTTGGCTTTCTGCCATTATGTCCAGGTATGGCTAGAAGTCCCTGTAGTGGGAAGTTTTCAGGCAGGAGTCCACAGAGGACACCTCATCTCTCCTGTTGTTGTTAGGTGCCGTGGAGTGGGTATCCCACTCATAGCGACCCTAGGTATAACAGGTGAAATGCTATTGTAGTGCTTCTTTGCTATTTATAGGGTTTTCAATGGCTATTTTTTGGGAGTGGGTTGCCCGGTCCTTCTCCCAAGCCTACAGCACCTATTGTTCCCAGGCAGTCTTCTATCCAAGTACTAACCAGGCCCGGCCCTGCTTAGCTTCCAATCTGATGGGATCGGATGCCACAGTGGGATGGCTGCAGGCTCATCTCTATTACCCATCCTCAAACCACAATGCTACCATAGCATCTGATGCCAAGGCGGACATAAGTGTACTGTGGCATCCATCTCAGTTGGTGTGCTCTCTGCTGAGGCAGGGCAATCAGGCTACACTGCAGCCTCACTCTAAGCATTGCCTCAGGAGCACCTTACCACTGTGAGTCTAGGAGGGGCAAGTTTTTAATCACTGGGTGCTGGGAAGAGTTGGAACAAAGACTGAGACAGGCAACATTTGTTAATAGGTAAAATGTATCTTTTCCTGCAGTGACAAATTGGCTGGCATGGGCTACATTCTATTTATAGATATGTTTTGTTTGGCTTTCAGATGTTCAAACTTGAATGCTTTTTGAAGGGGCACTTTTCACAGCCCTCACCTTCCCTGTTTTCTGGATATGATCTTCCTCACTCCTCTCTCCACTGACCTGGCTCCAATGGACATTTGAGTTGGCTTTCACCTCTCGAACCATTCTTTCTTACCCACCCTTCTACCAGGATCCCTCTGCTCAGCTGCTTTGTGGTTTCAGGCTTCCTAGACTTATTTTCCTCTTCTTTCCTTCCCGGAATTGCCCTCCTGGGACTATGTCTAGGCTGTAAGCTTGGCTGTCTATCTTGGCCCCTAGAAATACTTGCTGTTGCACTGGACTGCATCTGATAAACAGATTGTTTTTCAAGGGATTCAAAAGGAGATGGTATTGTTTATCTGAATGAATACAAATTTAAAACAACTATACTGAGATATAATTTAAGATAGCATCAAGTTCACTCATCTAAATTATACAATAGAAATAATTTTCATACATCCTAGGGAAGGTAGGTAGAATAGAGAGGTAGTTTCATGGACCAGAAAAACTTCAAAATTCTGGAGACCAAGGCCAACTTTTACTGTGCTGAGTTAAAAGCTATATAGCATAGAAACAATCAACTTCCATCCGTCATCATCATCTCATTTTATAAAAGGACATTTTAACAATAAAAAGAGAGAAACTATATAATTTCAGATAAAAGAACTATAATTTTATTGGATGCTTTTAACTTCTGTGTTTCAGAACCATTGGAATGAATTGCTATCATAAACAAAACACCTCAAAGCTTGGTGGCTTAAAACAACGGTAATTTTTTTTTTTGTATTGCTCTGACTCTTAGAATCATAGTTATAGTTCACATACCCTTCATATGCCCCCAAAGAAGCAGTTAAGCTGACCAGGAGGTGGAGGGGTAGAAACTTTAAAATGAAATAGAAATACTAACAAATGAACCAAGTATTAGTTAATGACATAACCATGCCAAAGAGGGTGTGGAAGTAAAGAACAACCTAAGTGACTTTGTGAAACAATATCTTGACTAGATACTGTAAGCCAAAGACAAAAGAACCTCTGCATAAATGCAGTGATTTAGTTTGATGAATGTGTTTCTCATTGGGGTTTGCTTGCTCTCTTCCACCCACCCTCTCTCCTTCCATCCCTTCTTCCTTTCCTTCCCTTCTTTTTTTTCTTGCAGTAGTGGAGGTTGAACCCAGAGCCTTGTGCATGCTATCTAAGTGCTCTACCACTAAGATGCATCCCAAGCCCCTTTTATACTTTTTATTTTGAGATAGAGTATTGCTAACTGTGAAGGCTGCCTCTGGCCTCAAACTTGCCTCCCATGTCAACCTCCTGAGTTGCTGGGATTACAGTTATGTGCCTCAGTGCCCAGCCTGGTTGGCAATTTTGAAACTACTTTATTTGTATGCTAGAATTGAACATTAAATAAATATATTGCCAGATAATAAGAGCCAGGTTTCTCACTGTTGAAGAAATAGTTATAGGTAAGGAAAATAGGAATAGGAAAACAAATGAACCTCTTGTGTTAGATTGAAATCTGTAGTACCAGTATAAACTTGTAGCCTAAAAATTATGTACAAATACCTGCGTGCCATGGCACACACCTATGATCCCAGTGATTTAGGAGGCTGAGTCAGGAGGACCATGAGTTCCAGGCCAGAGACAGCCTGTACAATTTAGCAAGGCCTTGTATTGAAAATAAAAAGTATAATAAAGTATAATAAAAAGGGGCTGAGGTGCGGTTCAGTGGTAGAACACTTTCTTAACATGCATGAGGCCCTAGGTTCAATCCCCTAGTCCTGAAAAGTGTACATATATATACAAATAAATAGAAATATAAATATGTGTGTATATTTGTGTGTGTGTACTATCTCATATGGCGATGTTATCTAGTTCTGTCCACTCAAGAGGTCCTAAAGCAGTGACACCCTAGTCATTATGAACATGCCTAACATTAGATCTTGGTTTCTAAACACTGTTCTACAATAACAAAAAAATTGAGGGCTCTTCAGAATTAGCTGATTCCAGGGCTGAGGAAAAGAATGTACAAGATGAACCTAGAATTTTTCGTGGTACCAGATAGTGAAGAAACATTTTATCAAAGAAAGTGAGCCAGGTGTGGTGGCCCATGCCTGTAATCCCAGCAACTCTGGAGGCAGAGGCAGGAGGAGCCCAAGTTTCAGGCTAGAGGCCACCTATGCAATTTAGGGAGACCCTGTCTCAAAAAGTAAAAGATGGGCTGGGGGTGCAGCTCAGTGGTAGAGCTCTTGCAAAGCATGTTGAAGCCCTGTGTTCAATGCCCAAGTTAAAAAAAAAGAGAGAGAGAAAATGATGATAAGGGGAAAGGGACTTGTCAAAGGAATATAAGAGTCAACGTGAAGGAGCTCCTAATTGCTAAAGCTGAAACAATTTGAGCAATAAAATAAAAAATATTGTTAGATTATCACTCATGGAATAAAATATCTGTGAATCCATATGAATATAAATAATTACATAGATGGAAGAGTGATTGTTTTTCCTTGTTGTGAAATTCTGATTTAAAATGTATAAGGAAGCAGGGAAGTAGAAAGTAGAAAATCACTGTGAGGAAGAAGTAGAAAAATCTCTGTTCCATAATAGTGATTACAGATGGATTCTCATAACAAAGTGCAAAGGTTTGAAGATAAAAGGGATTTGTATAATCTGAAAGTATTTTTTCCATGTTACTTTAATAACTCAGTGTTTTTTTAGTATATTAATAGTGCTGTGAAACTGTGCCCACTAACTAATTCCAGGACATTTTATCACCTCAAATGATACTCCATACCCATTAGCAGTCACTCCCCATTCCATTCTTCCCCTAACCCCTGATACCACTAATCTTCTGTCTCTAAAGATATGCTTCTTCTGAATGATCCACATAAAAGGAATCCTTTGATATGTGGCTTTTTGTGTCTTTCACTTAACATAATATTTTCTGTGTTCATCTGTGTTATAGGATATGCCAGTATTTTTCATTTCTTCTAATGGCTGTACCACATTTTGTTTATCTATTTATCAATGAATGGATATTTGGGTTTTATAAATAATGTTATTTGAACATTTATATGCAAGTCTTTGTGTGAACATGTTTTTAGTTCTCTTGGGTATACACCCAGTCATGGAATTGCTGGTTCATACATATGGTTACTTTATGATTAATTTTTATTATTTATTTATTTTACTTATTTTTATTTTTTGTCGTACTGGGGACCATCTATTTTTAACTTTTTTGAGGTTTCTACTGTTTGACAGTTTCTCATCATTTTTGTTTATTATAGTGGAAAAGTGTTCCATCCGATAACTGACTAAACTCAAAGGACACAAACTGTCTTTTAAGTGCTTTATTCATGCAGTTATTAACTACCAATTTATTTGATCTAATCCAAACTAAATCCAATCACAGATCACACTAATCACACAAATAGAGTAGCAGGTAAAGTCAATACAGGATTATCTCTCTTAGGGACAGTCCCCATCCACGTCCAAATGTGAACTGAGATGAATTCACCCAGGTGGGGTCAAGCATGAGTGGAGGCCAGGTGGTGGCAGTGAAGAGGCAGTGGTGAGGTTTGGCAGAGGCAGAGTGGAGTTTCAAGAGACAGAGCCTCGGGATTGTTGGATGTTTAAACCACACTGGAGAGTTGGAGTTAAGGCATTCAGAGTTGGACAGGAATAGTCAGCCAGGCTTGCTGAGCAGCTACTGAGAGCTCCTTTACAGCTGTTTTTTAAGTCTAAGGTTTGGGTATTTTGATGTCAGTCTCGTTACCTCAGTTATCAGCTTGAGGGCTTTGGGTGTCCTGGGTTACCCCTGTTGGAGCATGGTTCAGTTCACAGTTAACAGAATTTCCAAGATGGATGAATTTAGGTTAATACAAAAAGTTTAGTAGAAATTACCTTTATTTATTTATTTTTTTGATCAAAGCTAGTGTGAAATCACAAACCCTGTGGTATGATATACTGAGAAGACTATGGAATCATTTTTGTGGTGCTTCTGCTAGGGATGTGTGACTTAGGATTAATTATAAGATGACACCAGACAGTCCTAAATAGGTGATCAGTATTCCTCAGGGGTATCTGGGTGATAAATGACTAGGAAAGACTGAGTAACTGTTTCAGCCTACAGGAGACTAGGAGGAAAGGCCATGTGGGCCTTTGGGACAAAAAAGGACATTAGTAAAAACACCTGTAACGTTTGAAAAGGATATTTAGTTGGTTCATATGGTATTGTTAATTGTACTTTGGTTATGTAAGATATTTACATTGGGAAAGGGTGTTTGGAATATATGGAAACTCTATACTAGTTTTGAAAATTTTGGGTAGTGTTTTGTTTTGTTTTGTTTTGGTGGTGGTCCTACGAGGGGTTGAACCCAGGGCTTTGTGCATACTTTGCAAGTGCTCTACCACTGAGCTGTACTCCCAGTACTTTATTGATTGATTGATTGAGGTACTAGAGGGTTAAAACCAGGGTCTTGCACATTCTTTGCAAGTGCTCTACCATTGAGCTGAACCCTCAGCCCCTTTTCAATTTTTTATCTTGAGACAATGTCTTGCCAAGTTATGCAGGCTGCCTCTGCCCTCAAACTTGCAATCTTCCTGCCTCCACCTCCCAAGTCACTGGGATTATAAGGGCTAGCCACTATGCCCAGCTAAAAAATTATGTAAGTTTAAAAGTAGTTCAAAGTAAAAAATTTAAAAAGAAATCCTGTTCCTTATTCTTGTTCACATTTCTGCAGTTCAGCTAGACTTGGTTGATTGTGCCTGAGTTTAGCATGGCCTCCCTCCAATATGCAGTCTGGGGTCAGGTCAGCTCCATGGGTCTGTTGTCTGTCTTGGACCAGAAGACTAGCAGTGGCAAGTTCTTCTCACGGTGATAACAGAGTCCTAAGACCCAGCCAACCACCAAACATATTTCAAACATCTGTTAGTAGTGTATTTGCTGTGTCTCACTGGCCAAAACATCTCACAGGCTGAATCCAAAGTTAAAAGGCAGGAAAGTGCACTCTACCCCTGGAGGAAAAAGTGCAAGGTCACATTATATGAACTGTGTGTTAGGTGGTAGGGAAAAAAAATGGTGACACTATTAAAATCTGGCACAGATTTATTTTTTCCTCCTGAGAAAAATAGTTGTACACATGAGTCTTGGCCTGTGATCATTGACAGTCCCAGTGGGAGTTAAAAAACTCAATCATGAAGTGGCCTTGTCCAATTAAAAAAAAAAAAAAAACATTTTTAATGTACACCTTAATGTGATTCATTCTGATATGCTTTTCATTGTGGCATTTCCATATATGCATTTTGATGTACATTATTCATATAGGTGCCCCCTTACCCTCTTGTATGCTCCCCCCCACCCTCCCCATCTAAGTCTTCTCTATCATTTACTT
>VMDO01001041.1:0-11473 GCA_007922755.1 Pedetes capensis
ATAGATATATTCTCATACTATCTTTTAAGCTTAATAATAACATACTATGTTTTTCTTTATTTTACTGTTTTAATTCAATGATATATTCTAGAGATATCTTCATGCAATATATGAAATTCTATTTTTACTTATTATTACTAATATTACTATTACAGATATATATCATTTTATTTGTGGATGCCCCATTGTTTATACAGCCAGTCTTGTAATCAAGTATCTGAATTGCTTCCATTATTTGCCTATTATATTGAATAGCAATAACTTGTTTAAACCTATGTATTTTCATATTATGGCATTGTATCATTGGAATCACTTCCTAGAATTGGAGTTGCTGGGTGAAAAGTGAACTGTATATATACTTTGATTAGATATTGGCAAATTTCCCCCACCAGGGACTGTACCATTTTGCACGTCTTACTAGCTCTGAATGAGAGGGCCTGGTTCCAGGTAACTTCACTAGCAGATTGAGTTTCTTAAACTTTGGAATTTTTGTCCATCTGATGGGTGAGGGGGGAAAAAAAGTTCTTCTCCTGCCAACATCTTGAGGTTTTCAATTACAGTGCAAAGAACAAATTGTAAACCACTTTGCATAGTGTCCCAGCCCCAAAATGAGGGTTTGATTTACCATGTAATTTATTTCTGGTTCATATTTCTGTTCTAACAAGCTTTTTGGTTTGAGGTTATAAACAAAGTAATTTGACTGTTTACTTGAGGTGAACAAATGGCATAAATATAGATTTGAAAAAAATCCTTTTTTTGAAGGGGAAAAAGTAGGGTAATAGTTTCCAAAATTTGCCATCTATTGGTCTAAAAAACATCTGATTCAATAATGCTGTAGAAACTCTTGGTTCCTGTCATAATAAAAAGGTTTTCTTTTTGTTTGTTTCCCTAGTCAAAAGATTAAGGTCCTTGATAAAATGGATGAGAATGTCTGATGGATGTTTATTTTATAAACATTTATATCATCCTCATGAGTCTGACTTGGAATGAATACTTGCACCTTATATTTTATTGTTTCATCTGTTTTATTTCACTTTTTTCACTTTCTACTTCCAATTTTTCTATGCCTTCCTACTCAAAGACTTTTATGTTTTCCTTTCTCACTTTTTTTAGCCTATTATTTTTTAGTCTTCCTGTTGTCATTTCTTCTTCCTTCATTTTGCACAGGATTTTCTTTGATTCAAGTACCTACTTTCATCTTGGTCTGCTCCTGCCCTTTATCCCATCATAGCATAAGAAACATCTTTTACCCAAGCCATCATTTACACTTGCAACCAACAGAAGACTTTTTTTTTTTTTTTTTTTGAGACAGATTTCACTTTGTAATTCAGCCTGGCCTTGAACTTGTGATCCTCCTCCCTGAGCCTCCACAGTGCTAGGATTTACAGGACTGCGCAATGATGCTCAACTCAACATGTAACTTTCTTTCTTTTTTTTTTCCCCCTTTGGTATTTGAAGGTTGAACCCAGGGCCTTGCACATACCTTGCAAGTACTCTACCACTGGGCTGCACCCCCAGCCCATTTTTTATATTTTATCTTGAGACAAAGGCTGGCTAATTTATGCTATGCAGGCTGCCTCTGACCTCAATCTTGCAATCCTCTTGCCTCTGCCCCCTGAGTTGCTGGAATGACAGATGTGAGCGACCACATGGCTTAAGGTGCTATTTCAACAGTAAGTTCTCCTGGCCTGATCTGTTGCTGTCCTTGACTTGATAAGCTTAACATTTATGACCTGTCAGGATTACTAGTACAAGGATGTCAGAAGTTCTCATCCTCTAGTTGATTTCCCCAATACTTTTTAACTTTCTGCATCTTTCTCTTTATTACTTTGATCAAACATTTATGGTGCCTCTATTAAGTGCCAGCCCCTGAACTAGGCAGCCAGGATACATAAATAAGGCAGAGTTCTTTTTCAGAAAAGCTCATATTCTAGTATTGATTGGTTTCTGTTATGATTTATGAATATAGAAGACACACGGAAATCTCTGCTAGTGATGATCCTCTCCTCCAATTCCTTCTTGGCTTACTCCTATTTACTTTTCACCTAATTTGCTTCCTCTCCAAGATTGCTTTCTGACTCTGCCTTTATCCCTCCCCAAAGCTATTTGTTGCCATTCTTGGAGACTTCCAAATCATACTGAACTTTCTCCATTTTATCACTTTCACTCTAGTGTATTGTAATTGTATCTTTCCATACAACAGAAGCTCCACAAGTATAGGAACAGATCCTGATCCTTAACTATAGTCCCAGCACTCAGCACGGTATCAGCCATACAGGAGATATTCAAAAAGAATGGTTTAAATGAGTGGCTATGTATAGATACATAAGCATATATTATGTGCACTAAACAAAAGAAATGAAAAAAGAGTTAGAAAACACACCTCCCAGTGGAAATGGAATAAAGAGTGTCACAAATAGAATAACTCCCTTGAAGTATGTTCCAATGATTATTTTGCAAGAAATTGTGCTAGTTCTAATTTCACAGACCTTTCAAGTATGTTTTTAAGTTACTATCAACTGAATTTGTTTAACTTCCCTTAGTGCTGTTGATTGTATCCATGAAATTCTAATGAATAACTCTATCTGACATTTATAGGCAAGAACAATGATTAGGTAAGTCTCATAAATGTTAGTCTGTAATTCTTGATAGCTCAGTCTCAGATGTAACTCACCAAAGGCTTTAAGGCCAAAGTGAATTGTTAATGTGTTTTCCTAAGTAAAATCACAACTTTGAAAATTAAAGCTCTGTGTGTATGTGAGGGAGAGGAGGCTGCATTGTTGTCTAATTGTCCTACATTTCTATTTATAGATATCCAAACATCAAAGAAACCAGATTTAGTTTCTGGATCATTAAATTTTCCTAAACAAAGTACTTGTTGTATTCTTAGTTTTTTATCTTATTGTGTCTTAAAATAGTGCTGGCAGGATATTGAGAAAAAAGGCACAATTAAATAACTAAAGGTTTTCCTAGATTGTAATTATACCAAAGAACCTATCTTATTCCTCATTTATAAGACTTTCGGAAAATATCTTGGTTTTAATGTTATATTTGGGCATTTCTAATTTATTAGAAATTTGTTTTGAAAACTACCTCTTCTCCCTCTCATATATATTTTCTATGCAAATTAAGTTTTGACTGAAACCATAAGACTAAGCTAATGAAAGAGCATTTGAGTTGTGGAAAGATCAGTTCTGAACAAGGTGGAAATAACCAATTACAGTGTAAACACCATATCATTTTGTACATGTGAACTCAAAGAAATCCAGAACAGGAATAAGTGGCTATATCCAGAAATTCAATGCCTATATGCTAGAGTTTCACCTATACCCGTCTGTTCAGCATATATTCTTACAAGTATATTAACAAATGATAACTATATCTCTTTAAAAACTGCCTAATCCCATTTCAAACCACATGTAGAATTAAAACCATAATTAAAGGAATTAACAGATTCAAAAATAAGGGAGTATTTATATTCCTATATCTTAACTTTTAATGTGCCTGCTATAATCTCAAAGAGTGACAAAACATTTAAAAATGATTACTACTTGAATGCCTAAAATGAGAATAGAAAGGTGGCCACCAGGACTTGGGAAAATGGGAATATGTATGTCAAAAGATACAAAGTTACAGTATTGAATAAATAATAATAACCTAAGATTCTGAAATCTAATGTACAGCATGAGGACTGTAGTTAATAATATTGTACTGTATGCTGGAAATTTGCTAAAAGAGTAGATTCAGTACTAGTACCACACACACAAATGTAACTATGTGAGATGACAGAAATGTTCATTTGGTTGAGTGTATTAACCATTTCTCTATGTATATGTATATTAAAACATTATGTTGCATATATTAAGTGTACACAATTATCTACCTATATGTGTATATATTGCCTGCAGCCATCCCTCTGTGGTGTCGGATCCCGTCAGATCTCAGAAGCTAAGCAGGGTTGGGGCTGGTTAGTATTTGCATAGAAGACCACCTGGGAACAGGCTTGGGAGCAGGACCTGGCAATCCACCCCACAAAAAATAATCAGCCATTGAAAGCCCTGTAAATAGTGAGAAGCACTAACAATACTGTTTCTCCTGCTGTGCATAGAGTTGCTATGAGTTGGACACAGACTCGAAAGCACCTAACAACAACAATAACAAGGTATATATATTACACGGGCTGGGATTTAGCTCAGTTGGTAGAGTTCTGCGCTGCAGTCTCTGAGGTCCCGAGTTCAATTCCCAGCACTGCAAAAACGGGAGAAGGGCCTGGTGATCCACTCCCAAGACAATCCCCAAACAGTCAGCCATTGAAAACTCTATGAGGGTCACAATGAGTCAGATTCCGACTTGACGGCACCTAACAACAACATATATTACACGCACACACACACACACACACACACACACACTCACATACACACATATTCTGATGGAGATAAATAAATGAAAAGTTAGGATGTTTTAAAACATTGTTAAAAGCCATGGAAATACCTGCTAAATTTTAAATCACACTTTTGTTTGGACACTGTGATTAGTCCCAGGTTGAAGATTTCCTCTTCATAACCATAATAGAAGGAGTTCACAGAGCATACTTAGTAGAGAATAACATTACATGAAATAATCTGAACCAAATGCTTTAAAGCAAAGTTTTATACACAAATACCAAATCTTTTCTGGTTTTGTCTGTTATTAGGCAACGGTGTAGTCTTTTTTTTTTTTTTTTTGCAGTACTAGGGGTTGAACCCAGGGCCTCACGCTGGCATGCTCTGCAAATGCTGGACCACTGAGGTGCATTTTTACTTTTTTTTTTTTTTTTTACTTTTTGAGACAGGGTCTCACTAAGTTATGCAGACTGTCTCTGGTCTCGAACTTGCGATCCTCCTGCCTCCTCCTCCTGAGCGGCTGGGATTACAGGCATGCGCCACTGCACCCAGCGGCAACAGTGTAGTTTTATCAATCATTATTTGACTTACTTATAAAAAAAAATAAGCAAAGTAGCAGCAATGTTACTTCTTTAATTTAAATCTAATATATTGTAAGCCAGTGGTCTTTGGTTGGGGAGTAACATCAGTTATACATAGGGCTGTATCAATATAAAAATGTGTAGGACATAATCCAGAATTACTGAATCTTTTTCTTTGATAATCTTGATATATGCTTGGTACATTCTAATTGTATGCTTGGATAGTCATGATATATTATGTATCAGGATTATCATACTTGAAGTTTTTTCTAAGGAAAGATTATGTGCATCCATTCTCACAATTGGATGTAATATCTACTTTTTGAAAATAGGACTAATCTTTACATTTGTAGGTATTTTATTTATAACTTTTTGGAGTGATTATTTTTCATGTCTCGGGGATAACCAAGTTTTCATGCCAGTTGCATTATTCTTATAACAAACTCTCTTCAGAACTTTGAGTTTTGAAAATCATCAGTAATTAGCTAGCCACACCATTTTAAGTCTCTGTCATCTAAAGGAAGTTTTCATTTGGCTGTGATGCTTCCCTGAAAGCACTTCCCATAAGCTAGAGGCCAGAGTGCATCATTGTCAATCAAGACAAGTTGTGTTAGTGCTCCATGGTTAAGGATAATGCTGGGCATGTTTGGGTTCAGCTTCTGATGGCATTGGCTATACCATATTGAGACCATACCAATGGACTGAGTCAGGTTTTCCAGAAATTTAGTCAAGGACCAGATGGATTCATGATATTTCTAACCCAAGATTGAGTTAGATGAGAATCACTTAGCAGAACTGAATAAGCTGATGGAAAACCATTGTGGATTTTATTTAGAATATTGCTGACATTTTAATGTTCTATGTTCAATGTTTCCTCTTTTTTCTCATAAGTTGTCTAAAATTTGTAATAATTTAATACACTACATTTTATCAATAGAAAAAATGTATCATTTCCCCTTGCTTTTCCCCTTTAGAAACCAGAAAGTCTTATTAAATATTCTTATTTTCATGTCAACAGTCATATGCATAGATTAGATAAGAAACTGCCTCCTTGTTATTAACAAGACATAATTGGAAACATTGGTTATGCAAGGCTAGACCATGCCTGCCATATTATAATTGATGATGCTCAGATATGAGCAGACACTTAAGTAAGGTTGACTTGACTGAACCAATGCTCATAAAAGCTCTCCTAGGAAAACTGGCCTAATATCTGGCTTACAAGGCATATAGGACCCATAGATTTTTTTAACTTTAGAGTTGAGCAATAAAGGTTAGAACGTCAAGACATTTGAGGGACCTCAAGAAAAGAGGAATTAATCCAAATACATAGGTACTTCAGGTTAGATCTGATTATGAATCTGTGATTTGGCTTATTAGCCCCAAGAAGCATATAAAATTCAGATCTTGAGTTCCCCAGAATAATTTCCAGCAAATCAAACCTAATGAGTATATGGTAAATTACCATTCTTACTGTACTTGTGCAAATAATCAGGCTATATCCAATAAAACAGAGATCACATTATTTCATGATCAAGAATTTTTTAAAGATTGTGTTTAGTCAAAGGAAAATGACTATAGAGAAAATTTTTATTTCAGTAGAAAATTATAGCTGACCTCTTAGAGTTATCAGATTTAGAAAATATTTCAGTTGTCTTTCAACTATTTAGTACCTCTTTGTAAATTGCAAGCAACTGATGGATATGCAAACTCTGATGCATTTGGTTGAGATTTAATTGAATTCCTTCCTCATTTTGAAAACTTGGTTTTGTTACCTGCTTCTGATCAGGTTAGATTGTGTTACTTTGAACAAATTGTCAACATTAGCAAATTTTCAGTTCTCCAAATTTTCTTCTATATCTGGCTCTCATCTTCCAAACTAGTGCTTCTAACTTTTTTCTCCCTACCTCTCAACCTGTCATCACTGAGAACAAAAATCTGACTACCTGATGATCCTTATTGAACCTCTACGTTGACTTGACCCTCACTTGTCTGTCAGTTTGCTGTACTGTGGGGGCTTGTGGTTGCTGTAATGCTAAAAGCTATGCCACCAGTACAACAGATACCAGCAGGGTCATCCATGCTGGACAAGTTTCAGCAGAGCTTCCAGACTAGGAAGCAGGACCTGGCAGCCCACTCCTTAAGCAATTAACCATTGAAAACCTTAGGAATATCAGAAAAACTCTGTTAGATACAGTACTGGAAAAGAAACCCCCCCAAAGTTGGGAAGCACTCAAAAGGCAACTGGGGAAGAGTTGCTTCCTCAAAGTACAGTGGACCTTAATGACAGATATGGAGTAAATCCCCAAGTAACTACATTTGCTGATGTGGCATGGCTCAAAATGAGAAGGAACAACTGTAAATATTCATTAATAACTGGAACATGGAATGTATGTAGCATGGATATAGGACAGTTGGAAATCATCAAAAGGGAAATGGAATGCATAAACATTGACATTCTAGCCATCAGTGAGCTAAAATGGACTGTCATAGGCCATTTTGAATCAGATAATCCTATGGTCTACTATGCTGGAATGACAATGTGAAGAGAAATGAGGTTACATTCATCATCAAAAAACACACCTCAAGATCTGTCCTGAAGTGCAATGCTGTCAGATATAGAATAATATCCATACACCTACAAGGGAGGCCAGTTAAATTGACTATTATTCAAATTTATGCACTCACCACTAAGGCCACAAATGGAGAAAGGGAAGATTTTTACCAGCTTCTGCAATCTGAAATAGATTGAACATGCAATCAAGATGTACTGATAATTACTGCTGACTGTAATGCAAAAGGTGGAAACAAAGAAGGTTTAGTAGTTGGAAAATATGTCCTTGGTGACAAAGATGATGCTGGAGATTGTATGATAGGACTTTTTCAGGCTAATAACCTTTTCATTCTTTCACCAACATAAATGGTGACTATACACATAGAATTCACCAGATGGAGCACACAGGAACAAAATTGACTACATTTGTTGAAAGAGATGATGGAAAAGTTCAATATGAAAAGTCAGAACAAGACCAGGTGCTGACTGTGGTTTAGACCATCAACTGCTCCTACACAGGTTCAAACTAAAACTGAAGAAAATTAGAACAAGTGTATGAGATCCAAGGTGTGACATTCAATATACCACACCCGAGTTCAGAGACCACCTCAAGAACAGATTTGATGTATGAGATACTCATGATCGAAGACCAGAAGAGTTGCAGCATGACATCAGAGACATCATTCATGAGAAAAGCAAAAGGTTATTTAAAAGACAGGAAAAAAAAGAAAAGGCTAAATTACATGTCAAAAGAGACTGAAACTTGCCATTTAATGTCAAAAAGCTAAAGTAAATGTAAGATATGACAAAGTTAAAGAATTAAACAGATTTCAAAGGGCATCTTGAGAAGAAAAAATCAAATATTATAATGACATATTCCAAGACCTGGAGACAGAAAACCAAAAGAGAAGAATACTCTCATTTTTCTCAAGCTTAAAAAATTGAAGAAAAAAATGCAAGCCTCAAGTGATAATAGTGAATGATTCTACAGGGAAATATTAAAGGACACAGGAAACATCAAAAGAAGATGAAAGAAATACAGTCATTATACCAAGAAGAATTGGTGGATGACCAACCATTTCAAGAGGTTGCATACGATCAGGAACAAATGGTACTGAAGGAAGAAGTGGAAGCTTGAAGGAATTGACAAAACACAAGGTTCCAGAAATTGATGGGATACCAATTGAGATGTTTCAAGAAACAGATGATGCATTGGGGGTGCTCATTTGTCTATGCCAAGAGATTTGGAAAACAGCTACCTGCCAGCTGACTAGAAGAGATCCTTATTTGTGTCTATTCTCAAGAAAAGGGATCCAACCTAATGCAGAAATATAATTATGATCTTATGGAAGTAAAATTTTGCTAAAGATCATTCAGAAGTGACTCCAGCAGTATATTGACAGAGAATTCCCAGTAAATCAAGGCAGGTTCAGAAAAGGGTATGGAATAAGAGACCTCAATGCTAATATCAGATGGGTATTAGCAGAAAGCAGAGAAGACCACAAAGGTGTTTATGTTTTATTGATGATGCAAGGACATTTGACTGTGTGGATCACAATAAGTTATGGATAACATTGAGAAGAATGGGAACACCAGATCACTCAATTGTATTCATCAGGAATCTATACATGGACCAGGAGGCAGTTGTTCAAACAGAATAAGGAAACACTGCCTGGTTTAAAGTGGAGAATGATGTGCATTAGGGCTGTATCCTTTCACTGTACCTCTCTGATCTCTATGCTGAGCAAATAATCCAAGAAGCTGGACTTGATGAAGAAGAACATGACATCATGATTAGAGGAATACTCATTAACAACATGCATTATGCAGGTGACACAACTTTGCTTGCTGAATCTGAGGATGATTTGAAACATTTACTAATGACGATTAAGGAACACAGCCTTCAGTATGGATTATGCCTCAAAATCAAGAAAACAAAACTCCTTACTCCTTACAACTTGGTCAGTATGCAACTTCATGATAAATGGAGAAAACATTGAGGTTGTCCAAGATTTTGCTTTTCTTGGTTCTGCAATTAACACCCATGGGAAACAGCAGTCAAGAAGTCAAAAGACATATTGTGTTGGGAAAAGCTGTTGCAAAAGACCTCTTTAACATGTTGAAAAGTAAAGATATCACATTGAAGATGAAGATTTACCTTACTCATGCCTTCGTATTTTCAGTTGCATCATATATTTGTGAAAGCTAGATGTTGAATAAGGGAGACCAGAAAAAAATTGATGTTTTTGAATTATGGTGCTGGAGATAACTATTGAATATCCCATGGACTGCCTAAAGAACCAACAGATCCACCCTAGGAAAAGTGCAGCCAGAGTGCTCCTTGGAAGCAAGGATGGTTAGACTGTGCCTTATGTATTTTGGACATGGTGTCAGGAGGAACCAATCCTTAGAGAAGGATGTCATGTTTGGGAGAGTGGCAGGTCAACATAAAATGAAGACCCTCAAGTAAATGGACTGACACAGTGTTTATAACAATAGGTTTAAACATAAAAAAGATTGTGTGTTTGGCATAGTATTGGGGAGTGTTCCATTCTATTGTACATAGGGTTACTATGAGTAGGACCTGACTCAATGGCACCTAGCAGCAAGGTTGCCTTGTACCTGGTCTTTATCTCAAGATGTAAAGAAGTCCTGGGAGCTAAAACCTGCTGTCTTGACTTATACCTGAGAGACTGACTGAAGACCACAGAAGTCTCTATAGAGACTGGATTTATCCCTGGACAAATCACTGCTTAGACCCCTAAGACAACTTATTTCAATACTCATGTCTTACATGCTCTTTTTTTCTTTCTTTCTTTCTTTCTTTTCTTTCTTTCTTTCTTTTTTTTTTTTTTCTGGTACTGGAGTTTGAACCCAGGGCCTCAGGCCTGCATGCTTTGCAAGTGCTGGACCACTGAGCTGCATCCTCGGCCCTTTTTTTACTTTTTAAGACAGGGTCTCGCTAAGTTATGCAGACTGCCTCTGATCTCGAACTTGCGATCCTCCTGAGCCGCTGGGATTACAGGAGTGCGCCACCACGCCCGGTTTACATGCTCTTTTAAGACTCAACAAAATAACCAATTCATCAACTTCTTAGCTGAATGAAACAAGCATCAATACTGCATAATTAAAAGATTTTCATCTTGGAATCTACTGGACTGAACACTCTCAAGTCTCAACTCCTGACTCTTTAAGACAACTTTTCATTTTAATATTTCTATTTTATATTCCAGGCACCCATCTTTCAAGATACCTGTTCTTTAGGACTCTTAACAACTGACCCTTGTTACCTCTTTATAGAAACATTAAACAAGGCCGTGATTAGCCTGCTATGCTAGGTCCACAGACCAGGGCAAGCCATGATGGAGTCACTTGTGTTAGGTGACATGTAATGAAACTAAATATTGAAATCAGCCCATTTTCTAAAAAACAAAACAAAACCAAAAATAGCAACAACAAAACCCCCCAAAAGATACAAGTCAACCTGATTTAGGATAATAAGGAAGTATAAGTTCCCTGTGCTTAATCCTACAAGGAAAGTAGCTTTAAGAAAACAAATTCCCTTTTTTTCTGTTTTCTTCCTGCCCTTTTCTTTCTCTACAGCCAACCTCCCCTCTTCATCTCATTGGTATGACTACTGCCTGGTTCTAGAATCCATGTATACCTGAAGGAATCAAAGTCAGCCTACAAGAGAGACACCTGCACATCCATGTTTATTGGAGCACCATTGGCTAATAACAGGGACTTCCTCTGACTGTAAAACCATACAGCAGTGAATCTTCCATCTATCTATAAATTACTATTCTTTCTTGTAAGTATTTTAAGGCAAAATCATCTACGGAGACGCTCTTATTTTCTGATCTGAGGGTTCACCTGCTTAAAAGCCTTAGTAAAATTATCTCCTTGTCTGGAGAGGGATCTCTGTGTGCCATGGGGTGAGGGTGCCAGAGGAA